>CAXITT010000631.1:226673-271055 GCA_964033795.1 Lymnaea stagnalis | reverse complement strand
TTTTTTTTTTTTTTATTTCTGAAAAATGGTTTCTTCAGCATACAAGCTAAAAAAAAAAATAAATAAATAAATAAAAATAATAATTAGAAATTAATAACTGATGTGTTCAAAGATATTTGTTGTTTTGTCTGGTCGGCTGAAGAAGGCATTTGGCCGAAACGTCCTATTTACTTAAATGATCCAAAGAAAAATAAAACAAAAGAAGTGCATTGAATAAAAAAAATGTAAAAAAACCTGAATCCTTTCACATACATATTACTGGTTCCGACACCTGCAGCTAATGCTATGCATTGTATTGGACAGCTTGACAAATGGCCGACGTTTGAATACACTCGGTGTAGTGATACATCAAAAAGCCAATTGACATCTCCACGCGCCGGCAGGAAAAGGGGCGAATGAGAAGTGGTGTGCGTGACAGAAGCGCAAGTGGCGGCTTGGAGAAATAGGATTGGACATTTGTTAGAGCACCGCTGTGTGCGTTCCACGTCCGCTCAGTAGAACGAGAAAATGTATATGATACAAAAAAGCGTGTGGGATGAACTGAGGGTGGTCAGCTGAAGAGTGCTATGTTGTCAGAACTTATTCGGTACATTTAATTATCAGTCTTTTTCTTACTCCTGTCCAAACAAATCCTTATAACAAAGGAAACGTACCCTATCCATTCTAGTGGTGAAAGGGACGTAAGCCATTAAATTATTTAACCAATTTACATAGTTATTCCCCTCTTAACGTCTTGGCTACTTGTTTTATTTCTCTGCTCTCGAACAATGTTGTTGCAGTTGTTTTTTGTATAGAATAGATCTACATCTTCTTAAACAAAACCTAAGAAATTTAATAAGACCCTATGATATGATGGGCAGACAGTGAGTTGTAGTGTCGTAGTTTCTTAATGTATCTGTACACTTTCAATGAGAAACAAAGTGAGATTATTTTTATCAAGATGTTTTGTTTCTTTTTTTTTCCTGCCTAGGCTTTGGATTTATCACATTTGAATCCGAGGATGTTGTGGAGAAAGTAGTCGAAATTCACTTTCATGAAATCAACAGCAAAATGGTAAGTCACGTGGTATCGTCTCTTATGATAAAATTTATGAAACGTCACTTCGGAAGCCATTTTGTTTTAACAAATTTAATATATTAATTAAATTCTTCTAAATTGTTCTAAATTGTTCTGATGACAAGAAATTTGTAATTTAGCCACTAGTTAAAATTAGTTTACAAATTTATTAATTGTGATAAATGTAATTGATGTTGACCTAATTTACTGCCCACAGGTTGAATGCAAGAAGGCTCAGCCTAAGGAAGTGATGGCCCCAACAAACCCGCTAGCCAGAGGTCGTGGCATTGCTCGAGGTGCCCTTGGTCAGTACAGCGTGATATTTGCCCTATGACCTATATGCGCCCCTTATTTCAATGTAGGGCTGCCAGCTTCATTTTTATTTTTGCCTTGAGTTTTTTTTTGTTTTTTTTTTAAACCACAAATTCCAAAAATTCCCAAGAAATGTCCACCCCCAAACGAATAAATTAATACAGAGATGTCAAGGACAGGCCTTCTCTGTATACAGGCATGAAATGTAAAGAGTAATCTATGTTCAAACTCTCAAGGCAAAAATAAAAGTTAGTTGGCATCTCTAATGTCATTGTGATGTGTAGCCTCTGTACTTTGTATATAACCTTTTTTTTTTTAAAAAAAAAAAATCACATTTTCATGGTACTGAGCATCATCTAAAAACAGAGTAGGAGCATGCTTCTATATTTAGAATTTGTTAGGTTTTGATAGTATCTATTAATAAAGTAAATAGCCAATAACTGATGTAGCTGCAAACATTTTTTTGTGTCCTCACTGCTATCCAGGAAGCTTTGGTCTATTTTCAACTCACAGGGTTAGAAGGAGCTGATAGGTAGAAGGAGCTGATAGGTAGAAGGAGCTGATAGGTAGAAGGAGCTGATAGGTAGAAGGAGCTGATTTGGTTTTATTTTCTCCCCCCCCCCCTCCACCGTCTCCCTTCCTTTATTTGTTCCTGTTGGAGATAAGTTGGAATTTGGAATACTGATAAATTTTTTTATTCAAGGTCTATGAAATAGGTTCTACAGTTTTAGAACTATTTATTCTTGAACCTCAAACAAAATGGTGGTTTTTCTTTCCAATAACTGATACAGTGGTTTCACACAAAAAAACCTACCAATGTCAAAACAGTTTTATATGATTTCCCAATGACCGTTATGATCCAATGTCAAAACAGTTTGATATGATTTCCCAATGACCGTTATGATCCAATGTCAAAACAGTTTTATATGATTTCCCAATGACCGTTATGCTTCACAGCAAGAAAAAGTTCCACTTATTGATGAACTAATTAATGCTTAGGCTTTTTTAATGAGATTCTGAGGAGCATAAATTTCATCTTAGTAGAATGTTAATATAGCTCAAATCAGCAACGCATTGATAGTGGATTATTTATATCCTTGACTTATTGTATTACACACATATTATTCATAATGTGTCAACAACGGTGGTGGTGTCATACTCTAGTATAAACATTCTTGGTGAATTTTTAAAATTATTATTCTTTCTTTTATGCCTCTTTGTCTAGTTAAATAATTTTGGGGTAAAATTTAAAATTTGTAAATAAAAAAGATCTTATGGCTTTTTAAAATAGAAAAGGGGTTGGGGGGGGGGGGGGGTAGATCTATTTATTTTTAAAAAAGTTTAGACAAGAAAAAAAATTCCAAAAAAACATTGCTCAATATTTTTGACAGTAAATATAAAAATGAAGAAAAAAGGGTTCTCAAATTTTTAAAAAAAAAAAAGGGGTTGGGGGGGGGGGGGGGTAGATCTATCTATTTTTAAAAAAGTTTAGACAAGAAAATAAATTCCAAAAACACATTGCTCAATATTTTTGACAGTAAATATAGAACTGAAGGAAAAAGGGTTCTCAAACTAGTTGATTTTTTTTTTTTTAAATAATTAAAATAAGTTTCTATCAAAGTATGTGTAATCTTTGCTTTTGATTGTCTTGTGTTGAGTGTATGCTTAGAAAGTTGATGATGGATTTCTTTTCCACCGAATCATGTTGCTTAACCACTTTAATTAGTCTTTTTTTTTTTGTTTCTGTTTGGTTTGTGCTTTGGTCAAGGAGCAGAATTGTGTTTTCAGCTAGAAAATCTGAATATACCCGTATGTAAGAGGCTAGCACAATGATGTCCTTTGAAATAATGGGCATATTATCAAAGAGGCGCTATCCAATCGCTGTCTGACATAATGCTAAACATAGTTTGATTTTTTTTTTTTTTTAAATCCTTATGTGTCAATTATCTTAACTCGGTGTATACCTAATGTTGAAGCTGTTTACACTGTTTAAACATACATATCACTAGGTTATTCAACATATAGGAATGCTGTATACTTTTAACTTATAATAAAGATTTAAAGTCTGTTTGAGCTTTAATTTAAAAGTCAAAAACTTCTTACTTCCCTCCAAAAATAGCAAGATGAAAAATGTATGATTTCTTTTTCTTCATTTTTTTTTCTTTTCTATTCAGCATCTTAATTATCTTCTTCCTGATCTTTCAACTTTACAACACAAGGTACAGCGTTGAACACTTTACAATAATCAAAGCCTAAACACTTTACAAAATAAAAAAAACACAGCTAACATAGCAACAAGCATTTATTGCCTTTACCTGTTAATCATGCGTGCTGTGAGTCTAGCTACCTTCCTCTCTCATTCATTCTCTAGTGACAGAGGATGGCGCGATATTCTATACAGATTCCTTGATTGGTGAAGATGCCCTAATTCCAGAAATATGTAAGTGACTTTTCAGCTTGAAATAAAAACTTTTTATTTCATTTTAAAAATATTTATATTTAAGATAAATTTTGTGGTTCTTGCTCCGAATTCCTTAATAATTTAAAATTGCGGGATAATTTAATTGAAAAGTGTTCATTATAAAGAGAATTAATGGTAGCACTGGTAGTTTAGCTGAATTTACCTCACTTAACTCAGCGATATATTGCTAGCACAGTGTTGAGGAAATACTATCGTAAGAATGTAAAAAATTGGAATGTTACAAACTTCTGGTCAATGATGTTGTTACACAAAAATTATCACTGATTTCAATATTCAGGCGAGTTACATTTTTTTCTTATTTTAACAATTATACACCATTTTTTGTTTATTCAGCTGACAAATATATAAAAACTTTTCAGGGATTACTGTGTAGTTGCTTGTTCATCAGAATTAGAACCACTAATTTACTAATATTAAACCATTTAGTACTTGCTTCTTGCACTGCATGTTATTATGCCATACTGAGGGTTTTGTTGTATCAATTTTTATTTAAAATTATTTTTTAAATTTTTATTTTGATGGAAATTTGTTCAAACATTTTGAGTAACATTTTATGATTTCAACAAAGTTTGTTTTTTTTTGTTGTTTTTTTTTTTTTGTTTTTTTTTAATTTTTTTTTCTTTGTTACGGCGGGTCTAAACGCTCTCAACTTTTGTGGAATTAGTGTAAAAAAAATACGTTTACATTGATATACTGTAACAGTGGACATCATTATTATTGAAATTAAGTTTATTTGTAAGTTCATGATTATGTTTGTTAAACTTTATGTACAGCGTGGTGAGCCCAGCCCTAGCCTGGGGTACGGCGCTATTAAAAACCACCACTAATAATTTTACATTTCTATTAATTATTCTGGTAGTTTGGACAACAAAATAAACAAAAACTGGGGATTTAAAAATAATTATTGCAAACAAATATTCTTAATTTAGGGTTTTAAAAATAACTAATTTGTCAGCTGGCTCTTAAATTTGGCTTTGTGTTTTATTTTCCTAATGGAAAAATATGCCCCCCAATTTCTGAAATAGCTTCCTTAAAATTTGCTTTGATTAAGTTTTTTTTATTAAAGTAAATCTGAATTTGATTTCCTTGAGTTTGAAATAAGGATTTTTCAGTCTCTAAAATTTTGACATTTCACTCCCTTTGATGTGTTTATTTTTTTCTACAAAATTTCGAAACTTTTTATCTTCATTGTTTTCATCATTATTTTTTTTTGGAACTTCTTCCCCTACTCTCCCCTTTACAAATTTTAAATTTTATTTCCTGAACATGAAAAGAGAAATTGATTAATTGGAACTATTTTCTTCTTCTAAAATTCAATCACTTATCCTCTGATTGCTGTTTGGACTTGGAAATCATTCATCTTTTAACCTCAAATTAGTGAAAATGGAACAAGTTTTTAAAAAATGTTTTCATCAAATGTTTTTTTTTAAGGCATGTTTATTTCTTCTACTTTTTAAAATCACTTAAGTTATCCATTGAGTTGAAATCCTTGTATGAAATGGTTCAGGGATTTTTTTTTTATCATCAACCTTTCATTTAGCTTGTACCTCCCAAAACCTATGTAACATGCCAGTTTGTTTTAGGCAACAACCTTTTAAGCAAAGGATATTTGTTTATGAATTTAAAAAAAAATAACAAAGTTTAAGCTAAAAATCTAATATTTTTATTGTTATGGTAATATGCTTCTTTTTTTTCATCGTTTATTTCCTTTTTAAAGTTGTATATAAAATTTACAGCCATGCACTTCGCTACTGAAATTAAACTCAAAGATAATAATAATGCTTTTAGTAACCATTTTGGTACAAATTTTTCTAAATCAGCATATTTATTGTGTTATGAATAATAATTAACTCCATTAAATATTTTAATCAATCCAGACAGCTTTTCTTGATTAGAGTTAAAATGTATTTTTGTTTTGTTGTTTTGTAGGAAATAGATGATTGCAGTTTATTTTCATTTAAATATATTGTAATGCAAAATGATGTAAGAAATATGAATCTTGAAATCCTGTTATTTTTACAGAGGCTGTCAGCTCTGGCCATAAAAGGATTTAAAGACAGTATATTTTCAAATAACCAGATCAATTCCATTCTATGGGTTTTCTCATCAGCCGTTTCTTTTTCTCTTCCTGTTTAGGCTACATGCACCCGGGCTTCCCTGGTTTTGCCGCAGCAGCTGCCTATGGACGAGCAGGCTTTCCCCCTATGGCCCCTGGCTACATCACATACCCCACAGGTATGGAGCTATTACATCTGACCTCTTGGTACCCTGAAGCTCATTTAGGCTTCTGAATGCTTCTTTCAGCAGGTCAGGTCTTCAGATGAAGGTCAGCAGTAGTAATTTGAATTGAGAGCAGTGTTAGGGACTCTTACAGCTTTCATATTTTGGGAGCCGGTGACAACAGCCACAGCTTCATGTAAACCACTGGAGTTGCTATTTGACATTTACTCGAGACAGGTGCCGTTGCAAGACAAGTGATCCCGCTTCATTTTCTGTTTAGTTGGAGGTTTTTTTGTTTTTTTTTTGCTGTTTTAAAATTATAAATTTAAGGGATGCATTTATTTGTATTGAAATAAAACGTGCAGTTCAAAGGGTTTGAAAATAAGTTTATAAAAGAATTTGTAGGATATTACTTTTGTAAGTTCTCAGTTTGACACCAATTCTCCAAGTAACAATTTTTACCTGAGAAATTTCATTGATTTTTAATCATCAATGCCGTTCAGTCCAGAAGCAGACCCATAAATAAAGCTTAATTTCCTTTAATTTGCCAAGAGTAAAGATGATTTGTAAATAAAACGATAAATATTGTTTGCCATGTCTTTATAACTCAAAGGTCTTCTCAGAACCTTGGACAATTTGTAATTCAATGCAATGTATACTGGCTGATGGCTAGGAAATTTCTTCCACAAAATCATTGTCCATTATGTAACTTATTTTCATAAGCAACTTTAAATATGAAATTAGCATTGACATTTTTTTAACTCTACAAAAGTTAGTTTTATGTCTTCACCTTGAACAGATTTTTTTCCTGAGAAAGGAGACAGTTAAAAAATGTTTTTTACTCTGATAATTCAGATATAATATTTTGGTGATATTTGATAAACCTGTGACGATCATTTCAGTTTCGGCAGTTAGTTTCTACTCCAAAATATGAAGGTTCCAAATTTTAAGGAATAAAGAAATATTCAAATATTGAGCACAATGAAATTTTCTAATGACTCCAACATATTTATTTCCACCACATATTTTTTTTTAAATGAGTAATGACAAATCTTACATTTACATTTTAAAGATTATTAACTTGTAATGTTCATCATTAACACACACACACACACAGTGAAGTATACATTTTTTATATGCTATTAAAAGGGTGTTAAAATTTGATGTAGTGTAATATGCCTATCAAATGTAGTGTGTTTGTAGTTAGTTAATATGCATGTAGTGCTGAGTGTTTTTTAATTTTATTTTTCTCATATTATTCAAAAACAGGTTTTACAAAAAAAAATTTTAATGGATTTTTTAAATTGTGTTTTTTTAGGGTAAGGTCTAAAGATGCAATATTTAATTTTCATGGTTTTATTTTTGTTTAAAAGTTTTATCTTTCTTTGTAAGTGCTTTGAATAGAGGGTCGCCTTAAATGATGTACTAGCTTCAGTTTACTTTAAAGTATGCTTTGGTTTATCCAACTTAAGGTAGAGACAGGAGCCTAGTTATTGAAAATAAACTAATTCTATATAATATTTTAATAAATATTTAAAATGACTGATTAAGTAATATTTTTGAAGATATTGGATCATCAAGCATTCATAATAAATGACATAACTTTCTAAAACATCTGAAAGATTTGAGCATATCAATGGGGTGATCAAGTACTTAATATAAGTCAATGGTGCTTGTTATGTGATATGTTTAATGAGTAAAGGTCAGAATTACCATTCAGCAATATAAATGATAAAAATCAAATTAAACCTTTTCAGTGATTCCTCAATAATTCTCATCCATACAATTGAACATATCCTTTACATTTAAGCCATGCCAATTTTATCCAGTTTTTCTCAACGAATTCCCAGCATTTTTTCCACATCTTTTAACCCAAAATGCATTTAACGCTTGTTAATTTTTTTTCATTCTGATTCCACACAAAACTCATTTTAAATGCAAATACAGAACCCTAATGCACTTTAATGTCGTGTGCATCTGACAAGAAGCTATGGATTTTCAATTTGGCCAAATCACACGCCAGAAAAACCAGTACAGTGTTTTTCTTTATTTAATGTTCAGCCTTTAAAAGCTTTTATGTTACACATGTGTATTTGTTTTTTTAAAGTTTAATGAAAAGCTGTTCTCCCAAATTCAAGTTTCTTAATACATATATTACTAACTTGTTGGATATAAGGCATAGGTTTTAGCATTTACTTGAAAGATATTAATTATTCTTTATTGAGGAGAAAGGAAGGTTCTAAAATTGTATTTTTTTTAAAGAAAATTGTCTGAAATTTTATCCCCAGCAAATTAATGTTGCAAGTAAGAAATAATTTTTATCATCCAAAAAGTTTAACTTTGATATTTTATTTTCTGCAGAATTATTTTGGTAATTTAAAAAATTTGTTGTTTAAAAAATAAATTTTTAAGGAAACTAGACATCAATAGGCAGATTATGACTATTTATTCTTTTTTTATAAGTTTTTATTCAAAGAATATTGCTATAGACATGAGGAAACACAAATAAAAATGAGTGCCATATAAATTAAATCAACTGAACCCCTCTCAATGCTTTCATAGACATTAAAATAAATGGAAGGAGGGCAACAAATTTTAGTTTTAATTTTGTTTACAAAATTTTAATTCTAAGCTTTTTATTTCTTATGTACTGATTCATGTAATGAACACTCCCATATATCACTTGCATTAAGCTGTTCCTGGATGTTTTGATGTTCATATATTTTATAAACATTTGATCCCATATTCTTTTTATTATGAGGTGTTGAATAAATGTACAAATGATTTATTGCTTTATTATTATTTCAGCTTTACTTATAAAGCTCACTTAATCAAATATAAATAAAGATATTTCTTTAAATTTTTTTTTTAACTTCAAGAAACTGTTAGTGGTTGCACTTTCTAAATTGTTATACTCCCAGGAAAATAAACTGTACTTTTGTCTTTTTTTAAAAAAATTATAAATGCTTTAAATGAGCTACAAGGTAACTATTATATTAACATTTTTAATACAGGAATACAATGTACCTTGAATTTTAAAAAAAATTTTGTAGCAAAGCCAAAAAGGATTGGATAATTTAAGTCCAAAAAAATAAGATTAATAAATGCTGTGAGATTAAGGTGAGATTATATTGAGCCTAATCATTGATCTGAAACTGGCTTAACTAAAGGTATAGTTTGAGGTCAGCAAACAAAAACTTTTGCACATACCGGAGTTTTTATTTTCAGTTTATAATCAAAAATAAAAATTTAATTTACTCAGTTATTGTTTCGGGTATTTGTAAAATTTTATTGCAATCATTTTTTAGTTTAAAAATGTTTCTATTTTGACTGTATTTTCCATTTCAAACATTGGGATTTCCCTCAAAAAATGTTTTAAATAAAAGGGATATTTGAGGTGGGACTTTGGGGTTTATTTTAAGAACCACTGAAATAGCAATGGTTACAACTAATACATATCAAGAGGTTGCTTTTCAACAATCTTTATCAATTATTTCACTTCAATATTTTTAATCAACTCAACTGTAGTTTGGGCCTATATGATAATGATGACACAACCTTTGCACAATATGCTAACATTTTGATAAAGTCTTCATGATAGTTCCCACATTTTTTTAATTAATTTGGTTTTACTTTCAAATTTATATTAAAAATTGTGATATGAAATCTAGGTTTTAAAATGTCTAGCATGAAATCTATTGTGGCCTACTTAATGGAAAGCATTTTTTTTATAAAGTAAAAATTAGTTTTAAATATTGTTTTCAGACAGTAACATTCTAATTCTCTGTATAGCAATGAATTGAAGACATTTAAAAATGTTGATTTAGGTTTATAATTTGTGGTTAACTGTCATAAAAAATTGTGAATGACAAAAAAAAAAAAAAAATCATCTGCAAGGTTTAGTGTGTTCATATCATTATTTTTTTTAATATATTTGTATTAATTGACACATATAATCATCTATGTTTTGGTTAACTGTAATAAAAAATTGTGAATGAAAAAAAAAAAAAAAAAATCATCTGCAAGGTTTAGTGTGTTCATATCATTATTTTTTTTAATATATTTGTATTAATTGACACATATAATCATCTATGTTAACTTTGTGGTAATCATGTATATCTTAAAGATTGGAGTTATGCTCATTCACAACCCACCTACCCGGCTATTATTAATAAACAGTGTTGTTCTACGTAATAAATGTATTTTTTATATGCCCATATCTCATCATCCATCTACATTGTGATACGCTGTATGATAACGATTCCTCAAGTTACTGTTGTATGTTTTGTAATTCTTGATTAATTAATTGTTTTACCAGCAAGATGAACTGATTGGTGAAAAATACTTGCCCAAACTTTTTTTTGTTACAAGGTGATTCATAAATATTTTTTTAAATTAATTGATGCCAAATTGTTTTTTTATACAGACTTGAGGTTTTTTTTTTAATTACCAGGGTTCATTTTCTAAATAATTTAATAGGTAAAATGAAAGGAATTTATATCAATTGCAAGTCTCATGAATGTGCAGGCAGATTGATCAATGAAAATGCAAGAGCCATCAGATAAAATTATCATTTTATTTACTTAATATAAGTAGGCCTATGGGGTATTATTTATTCCAAGAATGATCAGCCTTGTGAACTATGATTTATTCCAAGAATTTTAGTCCCACCCATAATTCATTGGCCATAGATTTTCTTACAAAATAATATTTGGATCTGTTTAAGGATTTTTTTTTTTATGTCTTATTTGTCTTGCTGGTCAAATACTTTTTATGAACATTTCAATGCTTTTTATTTCTCATTAACTCATATCTAAGGATTATTGTACATCAGTGAAAATCTGTTATACATAGGAATACCATATTATGAAGTCTTATCTAATCAACTAAAATGGCAGTACATAACTCTTATATGACTAGTTATTTTACTCCATACTTTCTCTTCCAAGTTTTTTCTCTCTTCCTTTTTTTTTAAAATATTTTTTTTATGTTCGTTACAGAATTCTAATTAAAAAATAAAGCTCTTCACGTTGATCATTTTTTTTCTAAATGCAAATTTTTTCTTCAAAAACTGAAATTGTTTTAACAGTTTCCATGAAGAAAATAAGTTTGAGATTTCACTGTCTTGATTTAGCTAAGAGTGGCTTTAAACATGTCAAATAATGAAATACTTGGATCAGTTGATTTTACATCTCCCAAAACCTCTTTTGTTACCCTCTCTTTGATCGCCATGCAACTCTGTAAATGTTTTGGAAGGACAGAAATTACATTGTCCTGATTGTATCAAAGCAATAAATATAACAATAATCAATAAATGTGTGCCCAAAAAAAAAATTATTATAATTTTCTGTGTTATGCACTGTAACCCCATTTTCATTGTAGTTTAGCAGAGTTTAGTGATGTAGGGCCTACCTAGTCACGTTATTTGATAATTATTTTCTCAATGTCTTGTTAACAAGAATGGGTTTACCACAAGCCTCTAAATAGTTGCAAGGGGCCCTAAATTTTAAATCCCTTTGTGATTACATTTCTTGTAATTTACAAAAATTAGCATTAAGATCTCAAAAAGATTATAATACAGCCCTGCTTATCAACGCTCTAATGAAACAAAAACTTATGAAGGAATAGTTTTCAAAACAGAATATTCGTTCTTAAAATTAATTAGTTGTTTTGTTGTTTTTTTTCTTTTATTTTGCAATAATTCCTTTTAGTTATTATGAAAAGAATAATTCTAATCAGGAGCACACAAAAATTTAAATATCACCCAATAACATTTAGAGACTGTTAAAGTCTACAATAAAAATTTGTTAGTTTTAACAGTAGGCTATGTAGAATTTTTCAGTTAAAACACTTCACTTGAAGTCCTGTGATATGATGAAGTATTGCTGTTTACATAACCCTGTATTGTTCCCCCCAAACTTCCCGTAATTACCTCATGTAAATGCATATTTAATCCATGTTTTAAATAATCAAAGCCTTCTGTTGGTTACTACTGTGTATACGTGTATCTTCCTGTCCTAAACTTTATTTTTTTAATGTAGAATTTTGGCAGGGATTCTAGGCCAAATTCTGAAATTTTAATTTTGGCCACGCATTTAAATTATTTTAAAATGACAACTTAACACATACATTACGTATTTATGGTTTTGAAAGTTTCCAATTTATAAATTTTTGGATTCATATTTCTTTTATTATTTATAATACCACACTCCTAATTCATTATATTTATTTAAATTTATAATTGTGCTAATTAACGAAAAAAAAATCATTTAAACTGTTTCATCTCAGCTAAATAATGTATTTTTTTAAAAATCAGACCATCTAATCATCTAAGTGATTATTTTTTTAAAAATCAGTTGAAGCTATTTATAATTATTTATTAAAAAGGATTTTTTTTTAATGGAAATTCTAAAAACATATTTTAAAGCAGTTTAATACTTAATTTATGTAATACCATCTAGGCTCAGTTGTAATTTTAATGTAATAATCTGCAGCTTTCCTTTATGTGAATTTTGTTTCATCTACAAAAATATTTCACCATTTTAATGCCTTTTTCTATACTTTTTTTTATTATAATTATTTCCTTCAAATGCCATAATTGAATCTAAATGTTTGTTTACGTGTTTAGATTTCTTTGTAAAAATTTTTAATCAGGCAGGACTTAACAATGAAATTAAAAATGCATTTTTTATTTTATCATTATTTCTTAAACATCATTTTTCTTTGATTAAATTACCATAATCTCCACATCATTTCCTTTCAATGATAATATTGGCTATTTATTTTTTTGATCATGCATGCTTGTATATATTTTATAATTAAATTATTTCCTTGTGTGTTTGAATGGCTGATGTTTTCTATTATGTGAAGATTAAAAAATAAAATAATCACATCTTTTCCATTTGAAATCCCCCATGTGTGTGTGCGTGTGATAATTCTATGCAGAGCTGCTTTCCATTCCTTTGTTGATGAAACATATATTTTCCCCTTTGTTTTACATGGCTATTGAGCCTGTTTTTTCATCATTAGGCTATAAATAGCTTTCTCCCATTTTCTTAGTGTGCTAATTATTTTATTCTCCCCATATATAAATCTGACTAATAATTTTCACCTTCTGTTTCTTCCTTTTTTGTTTCACTTTTAAAAATAAAAATTATTAAATTCAGCAATAATAATAATAGGTTTTTCATAAAAAACTATTCCTGTTTCAACAATTTTAAATTTTCAGACCAGTTAATTAACAAATTGTGTTTCAGTTAAAACCTATTTTTTTTATCCATGAAATATTCCTATATGAAATTTGGTGTTTAAGCATTTCCATGTATGAGCATCCTTTCAAAAAATAAAAAAATATACCTTTTTTTTTTTTATTTTTTTTTTTTATATATTCATATTTTCATCGTTAGGTAAATTTTTCTTATACTTTAATTAACAAATTTTGTTTCAGTTAAAACCTATTTTTTTTATCCATGAAATATTCCTATATTAAATTTGGTGTTTAAGCATTTCCATGTATGAGCATCCTTTCAAAAAATAAAAAAATATACCTTTTTTTTTTTTATTTTTTTTTTTTATATAGTCATATTTTCATCGTTAGGTAAATTTTTCTTATACCATCAGGGAGGGGAAATAAAACATGTATTTTAAAAGTAACCTAATATGTCACAGAAAATTTTATATTGTGTGTTTTTTCCAATCAGTTCTGATATTGCACTGTACATTTTTATTGATGTATCAATTTGATGACATGTTGAATGTTGTTGATCTTTTATTATTATCATTATTTAATTATATATTTATTTAATTATTTTTAATATTTTTGTGAAAACCTTTTTCTTGCTCTTGTGCATTTTATTGGCTGGATGACAGGGAAACATGAATAAAAGTTTTCAATGTTTCTTGGAAAATTGTTTTCATAACCTAATTGAATATCTCTTTTTCGTAATAGTTATGTCTTGTGGTCCCTAAGTATCTATTTTTAAATCTCCTCGCTTTGTCTATCACACCATATCACAATCTCTCTTGCTCTCTCTCTCTCTATCTTTCCCACTCTCTCTCTCTCTCTCTCTCTCTCTCTTATTTTCCATTTATCAAATGCTTAGTTGTTATTTTACACTAAGAATAGGACAATTGTATACATAATATATATATATATATGATATATATACATATGATATATATATATATATATGATATATATATATGATATATATGTATTTCAAATTGAAACATCATCCTTGCCTTCTCATAATATACCCACACAAATTTTTAGATTCCATTTTCCTGCTCCATAACTTTAGTTAAATATCTAGACATGCTTGTAGTAGGTGCACTATGTAACAGTGCTTATAATTTTGTATAGTGAACCATTATTTCATTGCATGCCTTGCTGTTGGTAGTGACTTCCCTTTTTTTTGACCCGTGAGCAGAACTTTTTTTCATTGTGCATTGCAACATCCTTGTTTACTGAAACAATAGAAAAACAAATGACATGAAATGTTGAAAAACTCGTAGAATTAATTAAATTTATGGCAGTTCTGAAGATTGCATTGGAGAAAATGTGATCTAGATATTGACATGGCTTTTTTTTTCTTCAAAAGACAATAGTTTATCAGATCAATTTATTTTAGTGGGATGTACTGTTAGAAAAATGCTAGATCTAAGAGATATGTATGCTACTTACAACTGGTTTCACGGTATAAGATAATTTTTCAAATGACAAATGGGCTCAAGAACATTGCACATCAATATGACATAAATTGTGTAACAGCATGTTCAATTTAGAGCATTGAATTCATTAATTTCCTCTGAATAAAAAATGCATAATCATGTAGTTTAGCTGTGGTTTAGCTAAGTAGCTACTTCTGTTATGCATGCCTTTAGAACAATGTTCTGTCTGCAGTTTGTTTTAAAATTGTTATTTTTTCAATATATTAAACTGAAAATAAGACATGTTTGTGAACATTTATTTTCTTCTTTTACTCATTCAAATATTTTTTGGGGGATTTTTTAAAATTCCCTAGACCGCATTTATAAACTCATAGACATTATAAGAAAGCAGACTGACAAGAATGTTGATGTGTACACTTAGTATGGAGTTGTGTTCATATGTCTGGTGAATCTGTTATTTTATCCATCAGAAAAAAAGTTTTTACTCTTAACCAAAAGTAGTCCTAGCCTTAAAGAAAGACAATTTTAATTGATTTCCTGACTCTATGACCAGACCAACTATTTTTCTTACTTAATTGTACTGCAGTCAGCCTTGGGCCCACCATGATATCCAACATTGGCCTGACATCCACGGTCGGTGGCAGCCCTTCCGCGATGTCGCAGGTGTCATCTCCTCCTGGTCTAACGCTGGCACAAGGTTCCCCTGTCTTTGCATGTGGTACCAACTTAGGACCACACATTCCACGACCTTCTCAATACGCTGCAGCTTCACCTTGTGTAGGGGTCACCAGACCATCCAATCCATGTAATCCTTCATTCTACACACTGGCCAATCACGTGCCTGGTAAGGGAGGGAACTATATTCACAGCTATATTTACGCCGCACCGATTAACCGTTTCCATTCATTTCTAGAATAGGCCATGTTTTCCCTCCCTTTATTTCTCATCGGTGTACAACAGTTAGTTTTGCTTTCATTTTTAATTTCATTGTACATATTTAGTTTCTTTCTATGGTAATCATAGTTTCTGCTGAGAATGTTTCTAATTGTTTTCAAATTCTAAAAGATTCTTCATCTTAGAAAAGATGTGTTAAGTATTTTCAAGAAAAATAGATGATCAGGAAAACTAAGTGCAAGAGTAATGTGACAATTGTAAAAAAAAAAAAATTTTTTTTAAATATTTGTTGTTTGAGCATAAACGATTAAAAATTCTACAAAACCTTGCTAATCAACCATCATTCGAAATTAAGCATTAAAATGGCATCTCTATAAGTTTCTTATGTAAATGGCAGTTTAAATTAACTTCAGAAGTTGGTCAAATTCAGCTTCTAGAATGCCATTACTGTAAACTAGTTGTTTTGTTGTTGTTGTTTTTTTGGGGGGGGGAGTTCTTATTTCCATTTAAAAATCAAGAAAGAGATAATTAATTTAAATAATTTATTCATCAACTTTTTTTAATGCTAATAAAATTCCCAATTAGTGGCAGCAAGGCAGGCATGCACAGTGTTGTTTTTTAAAAAAATGTAATTATATATATTTTGGCACTGTTATTGTAACCATCTAGTTGTTTACATACATATACTTACAAACAACTTTTAGAATTAGTTATGTGTGTAAGCATAATTAGATTTTTTTGTTAATTTCTTCAGTCTGTACTTTGCCATGAAGTCTGTTTTGTTACTCTTTTATTGTTTGGTTTGTTTGTATTTTTAATTTGAAAGGTTTAAGTAGACATTTCTGTGGTACATGCTTGTTTCACATTGCCAGTTGGCATTTTGTTGACTTGTCATATAATGGTGTGCTTAATGTACTTAGGTATTTAGATAACCCAATATGTGGATATTGCTTTTTTTTTCTTGTTTTTTTTTTCTTTTTTTTTTTGTATTGTATGCATTTACGTGATGTACTTTCAAAAACATAAGACGTCCAGTTAGTTTTAGCACCAGCTGGTCCTGTTTAAATTTTTCTAAATTTTAAGACAAGTTTTTAAAAAAATACTTAACAATTTGTTTTTTTTAGTTAGACAACAACTTGTAAAGTTGAATCACAAGGCACATCAATTTCAAATATGCAAAAATTATATATTATTTTATAATGGATAAAAATGAAGCTTGCAGCTACTTGATGCCTTCTGTATTCTTCTGAGACATGTATGTTGCAATGGCCATGAACTATGATAATGAAATGATGTCCAGGAATTAAAATTGGGGTATAATGAATTTTTTTTTTTTTTCAATATTGAAATAAGAAGACTTAGATGTCACCATATCTAATAGTCTATCCTTTCCACTGGCTCAAAATATTGTTCTGAAAATTATTTCATGGCCATTTGCTTGTCCTCCTTCAAAGTTAGTCTCTTTAAAATTGTTGTTACAGAAGTCTATTGTCAGGATGGATCTATTTCTAACAAAATCGTTCCATAAGAATTATATGTTGAAGGCTGTCCGAGGCTTTTTTGAGGTAAAATGATCTGAGCTGATTCCTAAAATCCAACAGATTTCTGAGAAGTATGCTAGATCACTTTCACTTGAAAACCTTCTAAATCAGTCAGTCTCCCCTGGCAGTGAAAGGAAGCTATTTGCATTAATTATAATAGTTTAACCATAGCTCTTTTTGCTGTCATGGTGGCAAAACGTCTCCTAGCTCTCTGGCTTTATTGCATGGAATGGCAAAAAAAAAAAATTAAAAAATGCAAACACACCTAATCATATACAATGATGAATGAGCTCATTTAGCGTTTTGCTGGTCAAGCCATCAGATGATGATGCATTTGGTAGCTAAAACACTTAGCCCGTAGCAATGATGGTATGTTGTAGCTGCTTGTAGCTCTTCATGTTATAACTCAATTTCTTCTTGTGCATGTCATACAACAGTAGAAGTCTTAGCCTATTTATCATTTTAAGAATAAAACTTTATGTTTATTTATTACGGTATGTAGTCTTTAAAAAAAATGAAAAGAGATCCCCTGGTAATTTATCATTTTAATGCGTTACCTTTTTATGGGAAATTAAATTGCAAAGCAACTTAGTCAAATATTATTATTATTATTTTTCTTCTAGTTTTTCATTTATTGAATTAATATTTTGCTAAAGACGTTGTTTGGTTGATTCTATCATTTCATAGCAGTAATGTGTCATATTAAACAGAATTCTTTTTTTTTTTCCCCCAACATTTTTTAACGCTAAAAATAGGAGAATGGACACTTTGTGTGTTGTAGAGTAGAATGAGACAGGTTGCCTCATTAAAAAAATTAAGATAATGAAAGAAATTGAGATTTCTATACAGAGAACTACATTGCATCTACGATAAATACCAACTTTTCCTTTATTTCATCTAATCATGGTGTATCTGTGTGTTTCCATTATGGAGTTAGTCAAGCCATGCATACAAAAGCCAGAGCCAGGGACCCTATACAACTTTGAATTTAATTTTATAACTTTAAATCATCATCCCAATGGTGAAATATTTCATTATTAATGTTAAATTTTGATTATAGTGGACCAAAAAAAAAATGACACTTTTTTTTTTCCTTTTTGAATTTTTTAGTCCCTGGCTATGGTTACCTCCCCTTGTCACCTGCTGGCTCTGAGAGAGCCATGATGGCCAACCCTGGTGCGGCATATGCAGATTTTGGTGCTAACCCAGTAGTCTCGGCCCCTCTGGCCCTCCCTGCCCCTCCGTCTCTCACCCACCGTAACGATAATGGGACCACAGCTCTAACTTTAGCAACTGCTTCACACCTCCAGAGAGAATCGATGTCGAGATCAGCAGGTCACACTGTTGGTGGGTGCCTTAATGTTGTCTATGTCCATATTTTGTCTATGTCCATATGTTGTGTCTTGTCTGTTAAACATTCTGTGGGCTTCTCTGAAGTGAAACTCTTAATAAGACTTGACACATTTTAAAACCATATTCTTGGTCTACTAAGAAAAAAAAGGAATACTTCTGAAAAAAAGACAAAAAGATAAAATATTTGTTGTACGATATTTTGCAATTTTGTAACTGCAACTTACGAATCCAAATTGCAAATAATATTAACTTAAATTATTAAAACAATCATTTCAACCTGTTTTTTTTTTCAGCCATAAGTTTTTTAGTATCTTAAAATTTAATGAATGATGTTTATGTCTATCTAGAGTTTGACTTTAACAGTCAGCTGCATAACATGAAATCTGTAACATCTCACACCCATCTGCATGCTGTCCCTAACAACAGCACAATATATATCTTGATACACATAAGTCGGAACGATGAGATGTGTTTTTGTTGTGTTAAAGAACTAAGCAGTATGACATTGTCACCCCCACATCCAAACACTAATGTATGCGTATCTTGTTAGTCAGTGTTAGAACTCAGACTTAGAACTTGGAAGCTCACATAGAACAAAGTTAATCCAAGGCAGTTGAATCATACAAGTGTTCCATCACAGATATTCTATTAGTTATGTGGATCTATATTGTCACATCCATTCTAGCGAGTTGCATCACTTGAAGACTTGACCATTTTAGTATTTACTGTGATTTACTTTGTGCTTCAAGGGTGGAATATGGTGTTAAGTTACAAGTGGTGGATTATGAGGGGGGGGGGGTGTGGGCTGGTTTGGAGTATTTTTTTTTTTATTAGCTGGGAACAAATTGATGAAGTATTAAAATTTAAAAGGAGGTTTTTTAAATTTTTTTACTTTGTGCTTCAAGGGTGGAATATGGTGTTAAGTTACAAGTGGTGGATTATGAGGGGGGGGGGGTTGTGGTCTGTTTTGGAGTATATTTTTTTTCATTAGCTGGAAACAAATTGATGAAGTATAAAAATTTAAAAGGAGATTTTTTAACTTTCCTAATTTATTGTCCCTGAGCACAGCATATCATCAGACACATTTTAAATTCTATGTTTAAACATAAACAGCATGTTTTGTTTTTTAACTTAAAGGTAAAATTGAAATATTTGTTGTTTTTTCTGTTTAAAAATTTAAAGAGGGTAAAATGAAAGTTCGGTTTGTCTTTTTATTTATCTAAAGACATATCTGTGCCAGCTACTGTTACTAAAGACATATCCGTGCCAGCTACTGTGACTTGATTTTTTAACTTCTACTGCTAGAACCTACTACCTTGTGACTTAATGTGTCCCCATTTCACCTATCACTATTTAATCTGGGAGTAGGAGAATAAGTTTCAAAATAATCTTTTGATAATGGGTGTCATGGCTGCATGTATTTCAATATTGATAACATCGTAGATGTGCCTTACTTCGTGATTTGCCTTACTTTGTGATGTGCCTTACTTCATGATGTGCCTTACTTCATGATGTGCTGTCACTATTTCTTTTATGTAGTGTAGGCGTAGACCAATATTTGCATATTTAGAGTTGTCCACCTTCCCCTCCTAGCTCATTTTTTTTATTCATATCATTATCTTCTCCTGCCGCTTTTTTAATCAATGTTTTTATTATTTTGTTGTTTTTTTAAAATCATTTCTTCTTCTTTATTCAAAGTCATTGTCTTCTTTCCAAACTGCTTCACGTAAGTCACTTTTCCTGTTCTAAAGATACAATTGTGTGAACAGAAAACACATTAATAATGGTGGAAATTTGGTTAAAACATTTGGCCTTAACATGTTTTTCCATTCCTAGCTAAAAAAAAAAGTAGAAAAAAAAAAAAAAAAAAAATAGTTTGGTTAAAAAAAAAAAAAAAAAAAAAAAAGCAATAGGTCTTCCAAGAAGTTATCCTTTTTGTAGTAAAAATTTTTAAAAAGACAAATGGTAGGCCTGGTTATTTTTAAGCATAAAACGCAAAAATTTTAAAGTACTTTTTGAACCAGCTTCTGTGAAACACTAGTACTTGACCACTGGTACTTGACCTGGTTATCAATAATCAGGAAGCTGAAAGCAACTGCGTCCTGAAATAGTAATTCGATCTAAACATTTTCCTTTGAGTTTTAAAGTTTTTCAAAAAACAGAGGCCTGCGTGGGGATTTTTTTTGGGTACATCAGCTGATGACAGAGTAACAGATGACCCACTCTCAGTGCAGCTGTCTGTCAAGTTCCTCGTGTCCACAGACAGAGTAACAGATGACCCACTCTCTGTGCAGCCATCTGTCAGTTCCTCATGTCCGCAGACAGAGTAACAGATGACCCACTGTCTGTGCAGCTATCTGTCAAGTCCTGGTGTCCACACAAGTAACTTCCCAGCCACCTAAAAATTTTGTGTCTAACATCTCTAAATCTTCAATCAATTGTATAATAAATGATATAATATGAAGAGGTTAAGGACATATAATTCTAGTACCGAAGTTTACTTGCACTTAAACAATACTCACAATGACTTACTGTCATTGTTATCAACAACAATTCATTTAAACTCGGTATCTCAACAGATAACTAGGGCTATCCCTACACTGTTACTAATATTTGAACTGAACATGTGTGCTTTGCATTATTACACCCCATTTATAAGGTTTTACTTAAGTTGCATAAACAATTGTAAAGGAAATTTCTCAAGTTGTCACACAAATATTGTCATAGAAGTTGTAGGCCCAAATATAACAAAACTAATGAAATCAAAGCATGGAGGAAATCAACAGAACAAAATATTTCTTATGTGATTACATCTGAGCAAGCAACTCAACATGTTAAAAAAAATTATAAAAAATAAATAACAATGTCAAATATCTTCTCTTTAATACATTGAAAGTCAACTTCTCAAAGAGATGCACAATATTTTTTTTTTTTTTTATTATTCTTGTTATTGTAGCTTGTGGTTTCATCTCCTTTTAACATAAACACACAAAACCAAACGTAATAAAGTAGGCCAAGAGACTTAGCTAAATATGCTAACATATAATACAAGTAACAGAACTGTACAAATACACAATAAAATGGACCAAATGTATATTACATTTACTAAGATGGGAGAAGCCAACATATGGCTTGCAAGTACATGAAAGGATGTTATCTCAGGTTTGAAGTACCAGAAGTAAGAATACACATGTGACAAGAAGTGCCAACACCTAACAAATCTGGTGATGTCTACACTTTCAAATGTCAAAATTTAAACTGGAATACAAGAAATTAGTGTCCTGTCGTCCATCCGCCCCCCCCCCCCAACAAAAAAAAAATGTTTTCACCTAATAACTGAGATCCTATAAAATAAGGCTTTGGATGTTTAAGAAAAAAAAAATTAATTTAAACTGGAATACAAGAAATTAGTGTCCTGTCGTCCATCCGCCCCCCCACCCCCAACAAAAAAAAAATGTTTTCACCTGATAACTGAGATCCTATAAAATAAGGCTTTGGATGTTTAAGAAGAAAAAAATTCATTCAGGTTAAATATAATTGTAAGACATCAATAACAAGAAATCAGCTGTCAATCCAGGGGTCATTCCAGGTCACATAATCAGGGAGTCTAAGACTGGATGCAAATGAAGGCCCTATTGAAGAATAAAAAATAATAGCATCTGTTCGAAGGGTATTTCTTTCAGTCTTTGAAATTCATGATGAGAAGGTGAGTTCTGTGTGCAGTCATGCATGCAACTAATTAAGACTTTTATTTGATGACATAAGTGCTTAAACCTTTTCTCCTCAGGAGCAACAGTGTTGGGAGGATTCGGCTCCTACCCTACCACTACCTCCCCAATGAACAGGGCATTCACCAACTCTCCCCCTACTCCCATGGATATGTACTCACAGGAGAGTGTGACCTACATACAGCACAATGCTGCTACCTCACCACAGCCTGGTCCCTTTGCGGCTTTTGGATTGGGCAGGGTGAGTACAGTTAATTCTATGTAAATATGCATGTTGATGGAGACAAGATGATTGGAGAGTATCTTCAGTACCAGTAAATTATAAGCTCAGATATATCACTGGGGTTCTAATATTGTATATTGAATAGGATAAGATTAATTTTTGTTAAAACAACTTTTGGTTTTAGTACATTATTTAAATTACCACAGAGATTTTTTTTTTTTTGATTTGGAAAGTTTCACAAAATGTTTGTTGTTGTTTTTTCATTCATCTCTAACTTAATGTTACAATCTGATATGTTAACAGAATTTATGTTTAGAAATCAATGACTCAATTTTAGGAATAGTTAAGAGAAAAAAACACACTGAGATGTATGAAAGTTTATTTTGGGGGACAAAGGCCAGGAATAATTAAATAATAAATAGTATTTGTTTTATAAACGTTTATTATTAATGAAGATTTTTGTGTGGTCAATTTAGCACGCTTACTTTTTTCAATTTATTTTTCTTTAAATTTTGTTTCGTGAAAAGTTTGTTTTGTAGGGATGAATTCTTTTGTTTTCATTACATTCTGTCATTGCAAAAAAAAAAAAAAAGCAAATAATTTTGAAGGATATTAATTCTCCACTGAACTTTCCTGCAACCACTGTCCANAAGAGAAAAAAACACACTGAGATGTATGAAAGTTTATTTTGGGGGACAAAGGCCAGGAATAATTAAATAATAAATAGTATTTGTTTTATAAACGTTTATTATTAATGAAGATTTTTGTGTGTTAAATTTAGCACGCTTACTTTTTTCAATTTATTTTTCTTTAAATTTTGTTTCGTGAAAAGTTTGTTTTGTAGGGAAGAATTCTTTTGTTTTCATTACATTCTGTCATTGCAAAAAAAAAAAAAAAAGCAAATAATTTTGAAGGATATTAATTCTCCACTGAACTTTCCTGCAACCACTGTCCATTGAAACAATTATGATAATCCAGCAAACTTCCCATCTGTTGTTGCCAGGGTCTCGTAGCTACCACTTATAACACTGGCTACCACTGACAGAAGGTGAACAATAATATAGTTGTAAGAAAGATTTGAAGATGGACAAGGTACCAGCTATTAGCACTATTTGCCCACTCATTAACCTCATACTAAATATGTAGATCACTCTCTAGTTGTCACCTTGATTTCTTAGTTGCTACTAGAGTTTTTTTTTTATTGTAGCTTTGGGTGACATCTGATCCCAGTGTTGAAGAAAGTCAGAGAATATGTGATATCCCCTGGGCCTATGTACTAGCCTTCTGCTTTATAAACCTGATAATTTGCCTTTTTAACAAAAGAAATACCACTTAGTTGAATTATATTTTTGTTTATTTTTCTTTTAATTCCCATACAGTCAGTTAAAATTTTATGAACATTTTTCCCAAAAGAATTGTATTTGGAGATCTGTATATTTCTATAAAAATGTAAAAAATACATAATTTTTTTTTTAATAATTGAAGAAGTTTTTTTCCAATTATAATTTCTCTAACCCAACCTTCTGGATGAGGATTTTAAATATTCATAAATGAACATTTCCATTGCTGTGGCGCACTTTGATTGTCAAGTTTTTACAAGACATTATCTCCTTAGATTTTGATAAAGATTTGTTTCATGCTGACTTAACTCTGGACAGTTCACTTTTTAAATTAAAGTTTGTGCATCATGAATGAATGTTTAAAAAAAAAAAATTAAAATATGCAAGAAACCTTCTTAAGGGTAATTTCATTTGCCATTTAGAAGACACTTGACCAATGTAGAATTTATTGACACATATAATCAAAGCATGACATGCACCACTTCTGGCATGTAAAACTAACAGAAGTTGATGACCATTTCATGTATAGTGACGCTTTAAAAAAAAGTAGTGATCTAAGGACCTTATCACACAATTTTTTTTAAAATTTATTTTACCTCAGAATATGTATAATTGTTTCATATTAGAGCTTTAGAAAATGTAGCTGTCTTTAAATAATTAATTTCATAAATTTAAATAATTTAGTTATCCTTTAGCAGTATTTTTTATGCCTTGTCTTCGTCCCTAGGATATGCTGATGAAATTTCATATGTTAATGAACTTCCCCTATAGATACCCTTAAATAGTGCATGCCCATTTCAAGTTCATTATTTTATGATGCAAGAAAATCTCAATTTCTTCTAATACGCAATATAGGAACTTTTCTTATTTTTTAAATTTACAGTATTTATCTTGAATGGTCAATATTTTTTACTGTTTTTTTTTAAATAATTTTTTTTTTTCATATTCAAGGAAATAAAAAAAATTCAGTACTTTTGCTCAATCAATTTTTGGAATAACAGAAAGTATTATACAAGCAGAGGCCTATCAGAATGTAAAATGTCTTGCTAAAAATGGTGTTGAAGTCAAGATCTTATTAAGAGTTGTTAATCCAAAAGATAATTCTGCTCTTTTCTTTTTTTTTTTTTTTATAAGTAATGGCACTATTAAAATTATTATGGATTTTTTTTTAAAATTTATATGGAAATATTGAAAGGAAAGAGCTATTCATAATAAAAATGTCTGTTTTTGAAAAAATAAGATTAAATCCAGATTGAAATTTGAATTTTTTTTTTTTTTTTTTTTTTTTTTTTTTATAAGTAATGGTATTATTAAAATTATTATGGATTTTTTTTTAAAATTTATATGGAAATATTGAAAGGAAAGAGCTATTCATAATAAAAATGTCTGTTCTTGAAAAAATAAGATTAAATCCAGATTGAAATTTGAATTAAAATAATATAATCAATTTTTACAATTTAAAAAGATAATAATAATTCATTATTTCATTAGTTATATAATTATGCAAAGTTGGTAAAATCCAAACAAAAACATTTTTAAAAGAATTTTAAGATGAATAAACTACAATTCGTATACATCTATATGTTACTGTAGTAACATAGGACCAAAGGACACATATTATGCAAACTTTAAAAGAATATTTGTTTAACAACCATTTTTCACCATAATTTTTTGTGTCACTCTTTTCAGAACCCAGGGCTAGCCAGTGCACTTCTAGCTGGACGCAACTTTTAATGACACTTGCAGGAGCTGATCCTATCAGGCTCTACCCCTCTATCCAGATGTGTCCTGCTCATGAGGATCAGCCAATAAATGCAGTGTCAAGTTTTTAAATCATCTGAAAAAGAAAAAAAAAGCAATGAAGCTCTTTTATTTATAAACCAAGCGCAGGCAAATTTTTAAACAGCAAACTATATACCATTTTGTATACTCTTTTATTATATTTAATACCATTTTAATGATATGTTGTTATTTAATGTATTTTTGGTGAGATATTGATTTTTTTGGAGCAACGATTTTTAAAAAAAAACTTAACCACTGATTTTTAAATAAACATTTCACTTCCTTTCTAATGTAATGCAGATGAAATAATGTGAAAAGGGAGGGGGGGGGTGGGGGACATGAATTTAGGTAAGAATATGATTAAAGTGTCATTTAAAGCCATTACCTTCTTGTTCATTTGTTCACTTTGACCATTGTCTCAACCCGAATATTTATTGGGTAATTTTTTTTTAAATGTGTTCTCTTTCAAGCATAAAATAAATCTTTTACAATTTTGTTCAAATATTATTTTTTACTGTACTTTCTTTGGTTGGGTTTCAAGCAAGGGAAATCAATGCTTGGGTTTTACACTGAAGATCTGAAAAAATTGGTTGTAAACATTTGTAAAAATTAATGAAACCAATAAATATTAAAATTAAACAATTTCAAGATCACCCAGAGAACATATGTTACTATTATTTAAGTAAAATAACCACAGTTTTATCATATATTTTATCTATATTTTTTGTTATAAGTTTTCACTCATTAAATCCATATGCAAAAAAAAGTAATAAATTATTTGTATGATCATGGTGTATTGTTGGGGACTTCCATTGTCTTATGAAGCTATTACATTTGTTTTACTACTTGTAAATTCTTGTATTTTGATATTACAATAAATGACATGAATCATCTCTTTGTCTCTCAGTCAGCCATGAGATTTTCACTTTGATTGCTATTTTGATGTGCAAAAAGAAGTAAATTTTTTCCTCAAGCCGTTATACAGTTAGGCTATAATTTAATCAATTAAAAAATGTTCTTAAAATTGTGTACCTCAATATTTTTTACATTTTCATAACATATTTGGAAACGTTCGGATTTCTTAAAATTAAGGAGCAAATTTTCATGAAACGCAAAACAAGTGAATTTAAATTCTATGCATCGATTAAATGACTTTGAAAGATTGTCTATCGAGTTTCCATAATCACTTTAAAGATTTAAAAAAAACACATATTTGGTTGCATCTTTTTATAGAAATGGCTCAAAACTTTGTGCTTACATTTCCTGAAATAGCAACAGTTCACACCTCCTATTTTTTAAAGTTTACCGTAAACAAAAGTTTAATGGATGTTTATTATCTTTGAATTCAACAGGGTATTTATATCTTTCAGTATTGTCATGTGTTTGTTGTTTTGTTTACCTCTCATGTATTTTAACAGACAGTTAGCATCATTGCTCTGCATGACTGATACCGTTATTTTTGTTTAAATAAGCTCTCGTGCTGGAGACTAGTTTCACAATAGTTAAGATGTGTACATTATTTTTAAAAGGCATATCCCTTTGAAGTCTCACATTATTAAGTGTTAAAAAAACTTGGTCACAATATTATGTCCATTATGTAATTGAAATGTCATTTATCTAGTAAGTTTATATGATTTAACTAAAATGGGTGCCGGCTAAAGACTTAAATTTAGACATTTTAAATTAACATATACACAATATGGGGAAAAACCTTAACATAAACAAACAATTTTGTGTTTCTCTGCATTAAATTCAGTGGTACATACTCTGGGTTCCAGCAGATTCTCTCATTACTGTGGTAGGCTAAGGCCCTAAGCCATTAAGTTATCAGCTTATCCATAGTTAATAGAGCCATTCTACCGAATTGTTTCATGTTAATGAAATTTTGCACAGTTCTCAACATCATTTGATTTCCTAATGGAAAGATTAAAGATTGTTTTTCTCCTTCAAATTAGTACTTAAAAAATATGGAGAAACTATCAATTATTTAAAAAATCTAGAGATCACTTGAGCCTGATGATAATTTTTAATGCATGATTTTAAGCATGCAGCTCTTTACTTGCTCCTCAGCTTATCTTCAAAATGGTACACTTTAGACAATGATGTTACCTGCACAGTATCTTTCATCAACCACTTTGAAGCAAATTCTTTGAAGGCTTCCAAGCATTCTTTGATTACCTTTATCCCATCTGCAACCAGATGATTTTGTTCCCCTTTCTTATATTTTAAAAACTATTCTTGTGTCTGGTAACACACTGATTTTGCATGTAAATGTATATAACAATAATTATATTGTAAAACAAAATCTACTCTAATATAACTCAGTGTCTCAGTGGTGTATGATAAGAAAAATGTCTTTTTTTTTTTTTAAATCCACATAAACTTGTAGACTTGACATTGCATCTTCCATTAGTCGGTGCACTGTGTCATTATTCCATATATTTAAGAAGAAAAAAGTCTGAAAAATAAGCAATAAATTGTTTGTCTCGCTGTGTCTTTTAATAATGATGGATAATGTCTCTTGGACATCACATTAATTGTCCAGAATTGTATGTACCTTGTGACCTGTTCAAGACAACATGTAAAAAAGGTCCCCAACTTGTGACAGGTGTACAACAAACTGACCTTATTTCATGCTGCATAACAGGTTGACAATGAAGTGTGACCATATGTGTGTGAATTGACCAACTGTATCATGTGTTTTTGATGTACAGTACATATTTTGTTTGTTGAATTCTGGGGTGTGGTGATGTCACTGTCTGAAGGCCACTGAACTTAAGTGTGTTTCCTTATTAAGATTTTCTTTTTTAACTGTACACTTCTTGTTGTTAAGTTTTTATAGATATATATATTTATATATTTTTATAAACACATATAAATATATATATGTATAAAATGGTGTTATTAACTCTGGTTCTTCTTTGTGATATAAATCATTTTTCACCTCATTGTTACAAAAAGGCAAGGAGCTGTTTACGTTTATTTTTAAATACTTCCATACAGTGGTATAAGTTTGTGGATTATACCAGGCTGGGCAGTGGTATAGATTATAGATTGTACCAGGTTGTAAAAAGCCTACAATTTCAATGACATGAACTTATGTACCTTCAATTTTAAAATTTTAGCAATTTACTATAGTTTTTAAGAAAACAAAAGGAATCCTGTAATTTATTTTTCTACCTAATTTTTTATTTTCTTTCTTAAAATGCCCAGAGACAATTCTGTTTTTTTATTTTATTCTTAAAACAAAAATTTAGCCCAGCAGGAATATCATCAAAATGTGTAAAATTTAGCAGTTAGTGGGCAATTTTAACTAGGTCATTTTGAAGATTTCTTATTTTATTCTGATGAAACAGTTAAATTATAATGCCACCTTTGTTTATACCTGTTGTGCTCTGAAAGTTTTAATCCCTTGCCTTTTGTTATGGCCATTCAGTACACTACAATCATCACTGACACACTACAGTCCGCTCTGACATACCACAATCAGTTCTGACATACCACAATCAGCTCTGATGAGCTTTGTAAGTTACATTTCTTCTTCAAACTTTTTTTTCTAACCAATTCATATTGATCTGAGGGTTCAAATTCACATATCAGCATGATATTGTCCAAATGGGTCATCATTCTCAAATCTGTCTCACCTTCCCCCATTATTAAACTTAATATGTCTGAATTGCCTGAACACCATTTTTTTTTGTCTGCTTTATTTTGCTGGATTGGAATACTTTTTTGCTTTTGTGTTTACATATTTACACATATATTAATATGCTTTTAATATTAATATACCTGTACTTATACAAACATTAATTGAAGTGCTTATAATTCAAATCTCCATATTATTTTATACTTATTGCTTCATTATTATCAAGACAATTTGTTTCCTTTCTTTTCAATTTTATGTTTTCATTTATGCACATTTCCTAATAAGGCCCGTAAAGAACAAAGTCATGAGCGAAACTTAATCTCATATGTATATATAAAACCAGACATCATGCGTAAAAAAATAAAAGTCTTCTTTTATAAAGACATTTCCAACTATATCATATTTAAAAATGTATTATGTAATTTTAATTTTTATCCACATGATTTTCATAATCTTATAAAGCTATCCATATTACAGCCGCATACATTGACACCACATCATGCTGATTCAAACAAAAAATTTTCCTTAAGAAAAGTACACGGCCATGTAAAGAAATGAAACCTTTTATATTAGATCTTAGCATTTAAGTCTTGAATATCTCTGAAAATTTTCTACACCAACTGGCATATATCATCTCTTAAATTTGAAAGGTTAGTTAATTTAAACCCTTACATAGGGAATACTGAGTACTTTTAAGTAGAAAGTTGGGCAACCATTATTAATGATTTTTTTTTTAAATTTTAAAAAACTTAAATACCACCTTGACACCCAACTCCTCATGATGCAATGTTCTCAAATTGAGCCCTTGAAATCTTTAGACTTTCAATAACTATATCAGCATGATGACAGGTGTCTCATGGTGACAGGTGTCTCATGATGACAGGTGTCTCATGATGACAGGTGTCTCATGGTGACAGGTGTCTCATGGGACCAGTTCTCTCATGATGACAGGTCTCTCGTGTCAGTGACGTGAATGCTATTTCAAACTTAACACTGCTTCCTTTTCTTGTTATGAAATGGCTGCATTTCCAATGCTATTTATTAATCAGGAGGCAAATGTTCATTTCTCTTTTCTTTTTTTTTTTTTTTTTTTTTTTTTTTTTTTTTTTTTTTACCTTTTTTTAAAAAAAACCCCACAAATGGAAAATTTTCCGTAGTTTGTGGTATTTTTAAATTTTTTTTTTTTTTTTTGTTGTGTTTTTTTTTTTTTTTTTTTTTTTTTTTTTTTTTTTTTTTTTTTTTTTACTTATCCATTACCATGTACTGAAGAAGTACCCATACAATGGAATGATCTCAGTAGCTTAGTGTAAGTTGAAAGTTGTTTTCTTTTATGTCTCAAGTAACAGCTGTGGGTATAATCATTTTAACATTCAGTTTTTTTTTTCATGATTTTGTTTTCCTCCATATTTCACTTTTAATTTAAGACATTTTTGTTCACTATGCAAATGGATTTTTTAATATTTTTTTTTTTTTAATTTTAATTTTTTGTTTTAATTTTTTTTTTTTTTTATTTATTAAGTGATGTTTTGTTATTATTTTAAAATCTATTTTTTTTATTTTTTTTTTTTTTTTTCTTTTTTTTTTTTTTTTTCATTTTTTTTTTTTTATTTTTGTTTTTTTTGTTTTTTATTTTATTTGTTTTTTTTTTTTTTTTTTTTTTTTAATTTTAAATTTTTGGTTTAAATTTATTCTGGTCTAAATAATAGAGCGATGTTGTATTACTATTTTAAAATCTATTTTAAAGAAAATTAAATTAAATGAGTCTGGAAATAAAATTTTTAAAATGTCCTTTTCCTGTGATCAATGAATTATATATAAATATGTTTATTTACCATACTTGAAGAAACTAATAAAGAAATATATAAATATAACAATTCTGTGATGATGACATAAATAAAAAATATATAAAGTAAATTTAACAGTATCAACAAAACATGTTTTTATTGATTAAGTATAGGTAATAGCAAAGTTTTTATATATATATATATTTTGCAGTCGAGGCATCAAATCCTCCTGCATATAAATAGGCCTATATATTGCGATAGAGTCCTCAAAACCTCCTATATATATTTATATATATACATTGCAGTAGAGTCCTCAAATCCTCCTATTAAATCATAAGCAAAAAAATATAATTTTAATAATAAAAGAATGGATATTTCCAACAAAGTTGTCAACTAAGCCGGTTTCTTACTAGCTATGTTCATACTAGTAGTTGTTTGGGATTTTTTTTTTTATTTTCACTGAAAAATTAATAATAATAAATTGCATTTTGGACTTCAATGTAAAAAAAATGTGAAGACATTTTAGTTATTATTGCAAAAAATTTAAAGACATTTGAATGTTTTTTTTAATTTAAAAAAATAGAAAAGCTTTTATAACAATTTATTTCCCTATGTATTTCTTCAAAAAATGGCAAAATGCAATCTGCAGTCTTGTAAACTTTGAATGGATATGGTTTCCTCAATACATTTATTCTCCATTTGATCTTACCAAATGCCACCTTCAATGTTTTTTTAATAAGAAAAAGAAAATAAGCAATAGATAATTTCAATGATTCACATGTATTTGAATTTTTCAGAACTTGAAATTTATTTAAATGTGTTGTTTTTTCCATTACAAATTTTGGGGTATGTCTGTTTTAATGTGATTGATAATAAGTCTTTTACTTGTCTCCTCCTTTATACATAAAGAATGCTTAATAACTGCAGTTTTCTAATTGTATTATTATCACTGTAATATAATTATTTCTATAATCCATAAACAGTTCAAAAAATTCACCTTTTCAAATATTTTTCAAAAATATTTATCAGGTTAAATTAATAATTGTGAGTTTTAGCATCCTTATTAATGAAATAGTTTGGATTCTTTTTAATGTTTCCAAAACAAAGGATACTTGAGATCAAGAAATACATTTTTTTACATGCAGATAAGCTTTAACTGAAAGTTAATATTCAGATTTTGATTCTGACATTTAGAATCAATCTTTTTTAAAATTTTGTAATCGATTAATGATTTGTCAATTATTCTTGAAGTTTCTAAAAGTTAACATTTGACACAAAATATAATGTACCCAAATAAAATTTTGATAATTTTGCAGATTTGATTTCAAATTAACTGGGTTTTTTTCCATTTGTAATATCAACATAGAAATAAGGGATGCAATAAGTCACTAAACTAAGACATTTTTTGAAAGATTTTTAAAAAAAATTTTAGCTGATATGTTATTTTGAAACACATTTTGAATAAAGTCACCTGTTGACTTTCATATGTCTGATTAATCATTGTAACTTTTGTAATCTAAGTACCGGATTTATCAATCACACACATTTATCTCCACTTGGTAAACATTTTTTTTTAAACACATTAATCTGGTGTATTCCCTTTTAAATTGATATTATTGCAAGCTTATTCTATACAATGCTTCACCATTTCATAACAAACATAGTCACATATTGCTTTGATTGGTCATCTTGAAATAACCTTGACATTGTTACCTCCTGCTCCTTTTTTTAAATACACTTAAGGATATTGCAGCCGAATGGGGTAATTATTATTTTCTACTTAAAACTATCATCTTGGTTCATGCTGTGAAGTCATTTCCCCTTGAAGTCATCCCCCCTTGGCAGAATTCTATTGGTGTAGTCTTGTATTCTTTTCAGTTCTTTTATATCAAATAAACAAACAAATTTTTACACCTCTGTTTTTGTCATCTCCTTTTAAATTGTTTACCATCATATTTTTTTCCATCTGTGCAAAAATAATGTTTTAAATTTTTTATATTTTTTCGGTAGGAGGGATTGGACAATGCCTCACAAATAATTTGGACTTAGGACTATCTAAGTAAATATGATCACTCTAAAGGCAACATATTATTATAAAGGGTATAATGGTTATATATTGCTGCAGGATTCCATTACATGTAAAAAAAAATATGCTGTTTCAGGAAAGGTGGAAATTATTAATATAAACTATTTTATTTTTAATGCTATGTAATCCACTCTGGCAGTGAGTACTTAAGTTTGTGGTGTATTCGTGTAGTGATTGGTCAGGATAAATCAGTTTTTCAGAGTTGTCTTCCTTTATATTTATATGTATCTCTAAATAAGAGGTTTTTTAAAAGTTTATTTATTTTCAATCTAAGTACCGGTATAAATAATATTTTTATAATGTGAAATAACTGAACTTGATTATTTTGAAGAATCTGATTTTGTCAATTTTAGTTATTAACCTTAACCTTCCAGATTGTTTTTTTTTTTTTTTTTGGTTTTTTTTTTTTTTATATTTCTAAATTTTTAAAAAAAAAAAAATTTTTTTTTAATTTTTTTTTTTTTTTTTTTTTTTTTTTTTTTTTTTTATTTTTATTTTTTATTTTTATTTTTTTTTTTTTTTTTTTTTTTTTTTTGGTTTTTTTTTTTATGATATTACCAAATTTTAAAAAAAAAACAAATTTTCTTCAAATTTTGAAAAGATATTATTTAAGTTTAAGAAAAATCAAATAATATCTTTTATCTGAAATATTGTGCTTTCTCATTAATTAATTTGGATTACTTATGCTTCAGGAGAACGGAGTAAGTAAGGTTGAGCTATTTCTGTCAGTTTTTAAACTACAGGTTTGAGCCAAATTAGTCAGGTTAATTTTTTTTTTTATATTTGGGGCACTGTTTAATTCTCAACTGATTAAATAAAATTAAATGCCGTAAAAAGTAATTAATTGTTGAAAAAAATTGATAATTATTATTTCTGGAGCAACACTAAAGCCTGTGTACTATTCCTCTGTCATCAGATATAGAGGTATATCTCAGTAATTTTAAATCACTTATTGAATAGGAATTATATACCAGTATACTAGTAATATAATCTTATGCAAAAGTGATAGCTTTTAGCAAAGCTTTGTTTACCTGTTAGACACAGATAATTAGTTTACATATCAAAAACAACAGATATGATAAAACTAATAAAAGCACAACTTACAGACTTCTTTTCATCACACGCCAATCTAAAATTAAATAAACTCATTTTCAATTTAATAATTAAAAAAAGGGTAAAATAAATCTTTTATTTGTTATTTTTATTTATCCCCACCCTAAATAAGTAATCTCAACTTGTGCCAAATCAATAAAATACACTTTGTATTTATAAATATTGTACAATGAAGCAAAACTCAATAGTTTTTTCCATTTTTGTCCCTAGCCTTTAGAATAGTTGTAGTTTCCCTTCCCCCCTCATGTAGAGAGTGAGAACATGGAAGTTGTGAGAGAAAAAGTCTATGAATATTTATTTCACCCTTTGTCCACGTTTAGGCCACAAACAACAAACCAATAGCAACAAAGAAATGAAGTGTCCATCTTGTAAATATCTACAGCAAGGAATACATCCACTGCGCCAGCTCTGGTTGAGTTATTTATGGTGTATATATTCAAATATTCTATCATCATCAATCCTAGTTTTTATTTCCCCTGTTTCAATAAAACAGTCTTTTTTTATTATCCCTTTAATTTTTTGATTTTATGCTTAAACTTTTTGTTTCCCCTCTCCCCCCCTCTTTAAACTGATTACAATTAACAATGTCATGCACATTTTTTTTTTTTTGCCTCTTTAAAAAAAATAAACATTAAAAAAAATTGTGTATCATAAATTTGTTTTCTTATGTATTGAGTGTTAACTGGTGTCAAATGCCTTTAAAATGAACTGGTGTTTTCCATAGTTTAAAATCATCCACTGTCATAGACTGGTGTTAAAAACACTCAGCTGAACCAATAGTTCTCAATTATAATGGATAAATACTTAAGTTTATGGATTTAAAAAAGTTATGAGCTTCTGGAGAAGTCGATGACAAAACACAGATGCCATCAATTGCGTTCTGAGGAAGTCGATGACAAAACACAGATGCCATCAATGGCGTTCTGAGGAAGTCGATGACAAAACACAGATGCCATCAATGGCGTTCTGAGGAATTGATAAAGCCCAATCATTTTTAAGCCATGGATTTGTTGACATGGATGATGGCCATTGTCACATAGATATGTAACATATAGCATTTAAGATGAAAACAACACCAAATATATATACATATTAGAATACTAGAAGATGTCATTCGGTGTGATGTTGTGTTACTCTGGTTATAATTGAAGGCTAATTGTACTATTTCTACCTGCTACTGTGACGCATCAAATTATAAAAATTCCAATTTTACATATGTAATTGATCAGGTTTTGATCTATAGTAAGCTCAACAAAAAAAAAAAAAAAGGACTTTTCCACGCCTGTGAAATTTCGTGGCCTTTTATGAAGTATAAAATTTAAAAATCCTTATTTTTAAAGAAGTATCTATGTANCTCTGGTTATAATTGAAGGCTAATTGTACTATTTCTACCTGCTACTGTGACGCATCAAATTATAAAAATTCCAATTTTACATAGTTAATTGATAAGGTTTTGATTTATAGTAAGCTCAACAAAAAAAAAAAAAAAGGACTTTTCCACGCCTGTGAAATTTCGTGGCCTTTTATGAAGTATAAAATTTAAAAATCCTTATTTTTAAAGAAGTATCTATGTATTAGATGTTTACGTATTCAGCATCATTACGGTTTGAGAAATCTTCTATAAAAAGACGCACCCAAGCCCAACCATTTATCACGCCCATGAATTAAAAAAGAAAAAAAATTTTCCGAAAAATTGTAAAAAGAAAAAAAAAAGATATATTTTATTTCCTTAAATTTAAGAATAAACATATCTACCAGTTACAATACCTGTAACCAAAGGCGTAGCGTGGTGGGGGCGGGGGGGGGGACAGATGTCCCCGGGCGCCAGCTAGTTAGGGGCGCCAAAATGTGCTTTGATATTATATTATTGATGAAAATAATGGGTTTGAGAGTTGAAATAAAGAAAAAGGGGCGCTTTAAAATGGATCTTGTCTCCGGGCGCGAATCTTGTCCCCAGGCGCCAAACACCCTCGCTACGCCACTGCCTGTAACATAAACGTTTTTCATACATTGATATCTGCCTTAAAAATGTACAAAAACTTTTGCCTCGATCCTAAACTCTACATGTCCGTGAAGTCGTACAACGCAGAACAAATTTATCTATAGAATTATCTCTGAACCAGAGTTCAAGTTACTTAAAGAACAATATGTTGTTGTTGTTTTTTTACTTTAAAATTATACCAAAGTTCAAATCTGAAGCATAATCGGCTTTGAAGGTATTGGTATTAAAATGTGCCCCACGAACCCAATTTTCCTCAATTTGATTTGTAAAAACAGAAAATGTGCAACTAGTTAGTTAACAATTTTACTTTAAATGCTCCGAATACCAATATTCACGATTGTCATGTTTTGAGATTTTAAAATATTGCTTTTACGGAAACGGAAGTACACAAAATCTATTCAAAAATGACCCCCAACCCCACCCCACCCCCCCCCCCACACACCTCGTTTCTTCGTACGTGGAATGTAAACAAACAAAAACAAAGAAAGGTTGGTAAATTCATAGCTCACAATTCGCACTGACATGGTTTGTCATGTTTTGAGATTTTAAAATATTGCTTTTACGGAAACGGAAGTACACAAAATCTATTCAAAAATGACCCCCAACCCCACCCCACCCCCCCCCCACACACCTCGTTTCTTCGTACGTGGAATGTAAACAAACAAAAACAAAGAAAGGATGGTAAATTCATAGCTCACAATTCGCACTGACATGGGTACACCTACAGAGGCGTAGCGTGGTGGGGCAGGGGGGACAGATGTCCCCGGGCGCCAGCTAGTTAGGGGCGCCAAAATGTGCTTTGATATTATATTATTGATGAAAATAATGGGTTTGAGAGTTAAAAAAAGAAAAAGGGGCGCTAAAAATGGATCTTGTCCCCGGTCGCGAATCTTGTCCCCGGGCGCCAAACACCCTCGCTACGCCACTGTACACCTATGTCAGTGTTCCCAGTATGTGTCAACGCCCTTGAACAGTAATTTCCGACATTGGCATAACTCATTTTATTATTTCAAAATAAGTTCTAAATTAAAATGTCCTCGCCTCTTCACGCTAAACTATATTAAAATATTGGAATGTCCCTCTAACCCGGTATTGCATTGTGCCGAATTTTCTTTAAAAATAGTTCGAGATATGGTTTGAAGAAAATTGTTATTCATTTGAACAGTAACATCTATCCCAAAGTCCAAATCTGTAACATAACTGGAGTTATCGAGTTTAAACAAATGAATCAATTGTAAAGTCACGTGGCATCTTGTTGTTATTTAGATGATAGATCACGTTAAGTCACGAGGTTTGTTGTTATTAAGATGATAGATCACGTTCAGTCACGTGGTCTGTTGTTATTTAGATGACAAATCAAATTAAGTTCCTGTGTTTTTTTTTAATTTCATAAATTTTATAAATGCAAAGTATGAGTTTGTAAATTAATGCTTAAGAAGGAAGCTTAAATTTGGTGTAGTTTGTTAAAATATTCGTTGAACTCAACCGTCATGAAAAAAGCAAACCAATTTTTGAAGAGTGGGTAAAAAACGTCATTTTTTTTGTTTTTGGGATTTCCCGATATTTTTTTTAAAAAAGATTAAAGCTAGCACTATAATAACTAAACTGAATAAGTATAAAGAAAGTCATATCTCATTTTATGCAGTACCGTAACTCTAACATTCGTTAAAAAATAGTTAAAATAGTGATTCAATTATTATATTAAACTAGCTGGGACAACGCCACCACGTTGCGAGTGTAAATACGGTGCACACTCTATGACAGGGGTGGGCAAACTACGGCCCGAGGGCTGCATGCGGCCCCGGCAACTGATGTTATGCGGCCCTCGGAGCATTTAGAGAAAAAAAATATACTTTGTATTTGAGTTATTTTGTTGAATTTTAAAGAATTTCTTGTACCGTTATGTTGTACCGTTATATTGTACCGATATGTTGTACCGATATGTTGTACCGTTATGTTGTACCGTTATGTTGTACCGTTATGTTGTACCGATATTTTGTACCGATATGTTGTACCGTTATGTTGTACCGTTATGTTGTACCGTTATGTTGTACCGTTATGTTGTACCAATATTTTGTACCGATATGTTGTACCGTTATGTTGTACCGTTATATTGTACCGTTATGTTGTACCGTTATGTGGTACCGTTATATTGTACCGTTATGTTGTACCGTTATGCTGTACCGTTATGTTCGTTTTAACATGTTTGATCAAATTTATTTCTAATTTTCTTTTATTTTTTTTAACAGTCCGTGACTTTTGTCATGCTATGCTAAAATGCGAATTTACCGATTTTAATCTAGAGGCATGTTTATCAACATGTAAATATTGGACGTAATATCCATGCGGCCCCCCAACAGCAAAAAGTTTGCCCACCCCTGATCTACAACACTAATTCCAAATTCACGGACTTTTAGGGGTTCGTTTGTCCACATGGACCATGTTGGCCCACCATGTTTCTTTTCACAATTTCATAAAGCAGGCCTGCACAAAGCAAAATTTGAGGCGGGCCGAATGCTTCATGAAAGGCTCGTGCGGGCGGAAAGATAATAGGCCAAGGGCGAAAGTTATTACGAAAATAATAATAATAAAGAATTCGCGGGCCGCCAAGTAATAGCAGTTAGATTTCAGATGCAATACTGTTGAAAAAAACAGTATAAGTGCTTTTATAAATCTACTGTTGGCTTACAATACACTACTGTTGAAAAGAAAAAACAGTTTAAATCTCCCGTTGGCTTACAATACACTACTGTTGAAAAAAAAAACAGTTTAAATCTCCCGTTGGCTTACAATACACTACTGTTGAAAAGAAGACAGTATAGGTGCTTTACATCAGCTACTTCCGGCTAAATGCAGATATCAATGTATGAAATTAATGTCGTGTTTTAATATGAGATCCAAGCGACGAGACAAGCAGCATACAAACCCACATACGAAACAATAACCACTTGACAAAGCTATAAGCACTTGTGAGTAACTCCACACTCCTAGGCTTGTGTTTTATTTAAAATAGTTTCATTTTGTTCTTTAACTTCCCGAGGAAATACAATTTCATGGAATTCCCCAAAACTGCAACAAAAAAACAAAAAAAAAACAGATAATCACAGGAAGTCCAATGTTATATTTGCAAACAACTTCCTGTTTCCAGGAAATTTTAATTTATTTTAATTTAATGGGTGGGGGAAGGGGTGACACAACAGCGAAAGATTCACGAGAGGCCTTCCTCGTGGAGCGGTGCAGTGCAATAAAAAAAACAATTGAAACATCTTATTTGTTTAACGTGAAAGCTTATCATGGGGTAGTGTCGCAGAGAACAGCAAGATGGCGATAGGGACTGACGGGAAGAACTCTTCTACTTTTGGAGATGGGGTTTGAATGCGAGGCAGCTGATACAAACACAATGAAAATAATAATGAATTTGATCTTGATAAAGAGACAACCTTTGTATATTATTGTGAGAGTAACGCAATTACCCGCCACCCACCCCACCCTCCCCCCCCCACACGCGCGCAAACAATCTATTACACTCGCACATTTTCATGATGAAAATTAAAAAAAATTTCTCAAAATATCAATGATTATTTTCAAAATATCAAATATATTCTCAAAATATCATAGATTATTCTCAAAATATCAAAGATTATTATCAAAATATCATAGATTATTCTCAAAATATCAAAGATTATTATCAAAATATCAAAGATTATTCTCAAAATATCAAAGATTATTCTCAAAACATCAAAGATTATTCTCAAAATATCAAAGATTATTATCAAATTATCAAAGATTATCTTCAAAATATCAAAAATATTATCAAAAATATCAAAGATTATTATCAAAATATCAAAGATTATTCTCAAAATATCTAAGATTATTCTCAAAATATCAAAGATTATATTAAAATATCAAAGATATTCTCAAAATATCACAGATTATTCTCAAAATATCTAAAATTATTCTCAAGATATCAAAGATTATTCTAAAATATCAAAGATATTCTCAAAATATCACAGATTATTCTCAAAATATCTAAAATTATTCTCAAGATATCAAAGATTATTCTAAAATATCAAAGATATTCTCAAAATATCACAGATTATTCTCAAAATATCTAAAATTATTCTCAAGATATCAAAGATTATTCTAAAATATCAAAGATATTCTCAAAATATCACAGATTATTCTCAAAATATCTAAAATTATTCTCAAGATATCAAAGATTATTCTAAAATATCAAAGATATTCTCAAAATATCACAGATTATTCTCAAAATATCTAAAATTATTCTCAAGATATCAAAGATTATTCTAAAATATCAAAGATATTCTCAAAATATCACAGATTATTCTCAAAATATCTAAAATTATTCTCAAGATATCAAAGATTATTCTAAAATATCAAAGATATTCTCAAAATATCACAGATTATTCTCAAAATATCTAAAATTATTCTCAAGATATCAAAGATTATTCTAAAATATCAAAGATATTCTCAAAATATCACAGATTATTCTCAAAATATCTAAAATTATTCTCAAGATATCAAAGATTATTCTAAAATATCAAAGATATTCTCAAAATATNTGTCATAACATGCCTTTATTGAGACCTGGTTGTCATAACATGACTTTATTGAGACCTGGTTGTCATAACATGCCTTTATTGAGACCTGGTTGTCATAACATGACTTTATTGAGACCTGACTGTCATAACATGACCTTATTGAGACCTGATTGTCATAACATGACTTTATTGAGACCTGATTGTCATAACATGACTTTATTGAGACCTTTTTGTCATAACATGACTTTATTGAGACCTGATTGTCATAACATGCCTTTATTGAGACCTGGTTGTCATAACATGCCTTTATTGAGACCTGGTTGTCATAACATGACTTTATTGAGACCTGGTTGTCATAACATGCCTTTATTGAGACCTGGTTGTCATAACATGACTTTATTGAGACCTGACTGTCATAACATGACTTTATTGAGACCTGATTGTCATAACATGACTTTATTGAGACCTGATTGTCATAACATGACTTTATTGAGACCTGATTGTCATAACATGACTTTATTGAGACCTGGTTGTCATAACATGATTTTATTGAGACCTGGTTGTCATAACATGACTTTATTGAGACCTGATTGTCATAACATGACTTTATTGAGACCTGATTGTAATAACATCACTTTATTTAGACCTGATTGTCATAACATCACTTTTTTAGACCTGATTGTCATAATATCACTTTTTTAGACCTGATTGTCATAACATCTCTTTATTTAGACCTGATTGTCATAACATGACTTTATTGAGACCTGATTGTCATAACATGACTTTATTGAGATCTGATTGTCATAACATGATTTTATTGAGACCTGATTGTCTTAACATGACTTTATTGAGACCTGATTGTCATAACATCACTTTTTTAGACCTGATTGTCATAACATCACTTTTTTAGACCTGATTGTCATAACATCACTTTTTTTAGTCCCCTTGGTAGTTTAAAGATATACCAACAACACCACACCTCAACACATTGACCAACAATGACACGCCTCTACACAGTGTGTTCTGAATGTGTCTCAGCGGCCTTCCTTTGCAGCAAACTTGTTACAAGTTCACCAACATGCATTCGCTTTGCGTGTTCATTTTCTTGGCTGAGAATGTCTAAACCAGATCGTCTATCTTGCACCGTGGTACTACGCACACAGTTGTTGATGGGCTGAAACTTTGAGAACGACCTCTCCATCTACTGTAGTCACATTTACCGCACTGGTAAGGCGAGGCCAAGAAGATATGACGTGCAGATATCTGTGAGTGGTGTAGCATGAGAACGACCTCTCCATCTACTGTAGCCACATTTACCGCACTGGTAAGGCGAGGCCAAGAAGATATGACGTGCAGATATCTGTGAGTGGTGTAGCATGAGAACGACCTCTCCATCTACTGTAGCCACATTTAACGCACTGGTAAGGCGAGGCCAAGAAGATATGACGTGCAGATTACTGTGAGTGGTGTAGCATGAGAACGACCTCTCCCTCTACTGTAGCCTCATTTACCTCACTGGTAAGGCGAGGCCAAGAAGATATGACGTGCAGATATCTGTGAGTGGTGTAGCATGAGAACGACCTCTCCATCTACTGTAGCCACATTTACCGCACTGGTAAGGCGAGGCCAAGAAGATATGACGCGCAGATATCTGTGAGTGGTGTAGCATGAGAACGACCTCTTCATCTACTGTAGCCACATTTACCGCACTGGTAAGGCGAGGCCAAGAAGATATGACGCGCAGATATCTGTGAGTGGTGTAGCATGAGAACGACCTCTCCCTCTACTGAAGCCACATTTACCGCACTGGTAAGGCGAGGCCAAGAAGATATGACGCGCAGATATCTGTGAGTGGTGTAGCATGAGAACGACCTCTCCATCTACTGTAGCCACATTTACCGCACTGGTAAGGCGAGGCCAAGAAGATATGACGTGCAGATATCTGTGAGTGGTGTAGCATGAGAACGACCTCTCCATCTACTGTAGCCACATTTACCGCACTGGTAAGGCGAGGCCAAGAAGATATGACGTGCAGATATCTGTGAGTGGTGTAGCATGAGAACGACCTCTCCATCTACTGTAGCCACATTTACCGCACTGGTAAGGCGAGGCCAAGAAGATATGACGTGCAGATATCTGTGAGTGGTGTAGCATGAGAACGACCTCTCCATCTACTGTAGCCACATTTACCGCACTGGTAAGGCGAGGCCAAGAAGATATGACGTGCAGATATCTGTGAGTGGTGTAGCATGAGAACGACCTCTCCATCTACTGTAGCCACATTTACCGCACTGGTAAGGCGAGGCCAAGAAGATATGACGTGCAGATATCTGTGAGTGGTGTAGCATGAGAACGACCTCTCCATCTACTGTAGCCACATTTACCGCACTGGTAAGGCGAGGCCAAGAAGATATGACGTGCAGATATCTGTGAGTGGTGTAGCATGAGAACGACCTCTCCATCTACTGTAGCCACATTTACCGCACTGGTAAGGCGAGGCCAAGAAGATATGACGTGCAGATATCTGTGAGTGGTGTAGCATGAGAACGACCTCTCCATCTACTGTAGCCACATTTACCGCACTGGTAAGGCGAGGCCAAGAAGATATGACGTGCAGATATCTGTGAGTGGTGTAGCATGAGAACGACCTCTCCATCTACTGTAGCCACATTTACCGCACTGGTAAGGCGAGGCCAAGAAGATATGACGTGCAGATATCTGTGAGTGGTGTAGCATGAGAACGACCTCTCCATCTACTGTAGCCACATTTACCGCACTGGTAAGGCGAGGCCAAGAAGATATGCCGTGCAGATATCTGTGAGTGGTGTAGCATGAGAACGACTTTCGATGATCCAATAAAACTACTTTTTTTTTTTTTAATGACCCAGCACTTTGATCGTGTTTATTTTCTTAATTTCTTGTTTGAGAACCATTCTAAAGCTCTTCAGCTGCACGAAGACAGATTGTGTCATATCATTTGAGAACTGGTGTTTTATCTGTGTTACCATTTGAGACCAGTTCATCGTAGTGGCTGCAGTCCATTCATGGTTCCAAAAGATCGAGACTTGCAAATGTACACTATATTATATACTAAAATAGAGATGATAAGATCTCCTTTTTGAAAGATATAATTTATAACATAATTCACTTTGTTTCCTGAGAAAATTAATTTTTGAACTTTAACAAAAAGCAAATTTTTTATCTCTAAATTGCATACACCGCCATATAAACTTCATGTTACAAATTGTTAATGTTTGTTTTTTTTACGTCATATTTCGTCAAAAAAGCAGAAAGTTGCAAAGAAGTAGTAATAGTTATCTTCCCAAAAACTGAATTCATATGATTAAATAGGCTAAATACATTATTAGATAGACTAAATAGATGATTAGATAGACTAAATAGCTGATCAGATAGACTAAATATCTGCCGTACAGTCTGATCAAACATAAAAAGGTGACTTTATTTTAATCTATTAATTTATTGCGTCTGACTGTTTGTGCTCATAATTATTCTTGGTCGGGCGCTGGCCCCCGCACAGCCGCCCCCCCCCCCCCGGCCCGCACCCCCCCCCCCCCCCCCCCCACCCCC
>CAXITT010000631.1:195236-223607 GCA_964033795.1 Lymnaea stagnalis | reverse complement strand
AGACGGTGGAGTACTCAACAGTAGGACAGGATCTTTCAGTAAGACGGTGGAGTACTCAACAGTAGGACAGGATCTTTCAGTAAGACGGTGGAGTACTCAACAGTAGGACAGGATCTTTCAGTAAGACGGTGGAGTACTCAACAGTAGGACAGGATCTTTCAGTAAGACGGTGGAGTACTCAACAGTAGGACATGATCTTTCAGTAAGACGGTGGAGTACTCAACAGTAGGACAGGATCTTTCAGTAAGACGGTGGAGTACTCAACAGTAGGACTCACCATAACGCCGTAACACTGCAGAGCTATTTTCTAAGACTCGGAGTCACATGACGTAGACTTATCTTATTTCGATAAGAGCAAATTATTGGCATCTATTAAATCTGAGACTGCCTATAAAATACATATTTTTAGAACCCTTGTAGTAGCGAGCTGATTCCGTTGTGACTCATTGGGTCCTTAGCATCTCGTTGAACTCTGTCACGTGCTTTCTGTCACACTCAGACAACTGCAACTGGTGCTTTCAACAGTAGGAAATATACATCTTTAACTGTGCGAACGTGCCGTGCGCCACACAACGTAGCCATTGTGATACGCTCATAGCACAGCTATTGAAATATAGTGATAACACAGCTATGGTGATACGTTAATAACATTTCGATTGTGATAAATTAATAACAGCTATTGTGTGTGGTGAGTAGAGTAATATGGTGCTCCAGTAGCAAATATCACCTGTAGCGTATATTATATAACATCATATATGCATCATATATAACATCATATATAAAAATCATATATAACATGATATATATATCATCAGATCAGTGGCGTATAAAGTGGGCATATAGAGGCGGCGGTCCGTTTAGGGGGCTCATTGTCTTTACTTTGATGGATACAATTGTTGGCCAACAGCTAAGCGACACTTCCCACAGCTACGCCACTGTGTAACATATATAAATGTAACACAGATGTGTTGAGGTTGTAGCACACATATGACAAGGCTGTATATATCAGGGTGGCAACACGACCATCACAACATGACCATCACAACATGACCCTCACAACATGACCATCACAACATGACCATCACAACAAGACCCTCACAACATGAACCTCACATCACATTTATCACAACATGACCATCACAACATGACCATCACAACATGAACCTCACAACATCACCCTCACAACACAATTATCACAACATGAACATCACAACATGACCATCACAACATGACCCTCACAACATGACCCTCACAACATGACCCTCACAACACAATTATCACAACATGACCATCACAACATGACCCTCACAACATGACCCTCACAACACAATTATCACAACATGACCATCACAACATGACCCTCACAACATGACCCTCACAACATGACCCTCACAACATGACCATCACAACATGACCCTCACAACACGACCCTCACAACATGACCCTCACAACATGACCATCACAACATGACCCTCACAACACGACCCTCATATCACATTTATCACAACATGACCCTCACAACATGACCCTCACAACTTACTACAAGTAAAGGGAATAATAATAAGAGGAAGTGATATTATGCCTAAATATATCTCTAGCTTTAGTTTATCTTTATCAACATAACCAGTTGAATTATTTTGTTTTTCTAGTACCAATGTTACTCAACCCAGCTTTCCATGGCTTGAATTAATATTACAATCAAAATTTTATATTTTGTTTTCTAAATTTGGTTCATATTTTACTTAAACAGGTTTCTTGAAGACTTCTACAGCAGTCATTGTTTTACCATAAACCTCTAGGAACTATTTTCTTCCCAGTGATATGATCGCTTAAATGACTAGAAGGCCGTACACAAACGTTTCAATGGATCAACAAGAGAATATCGTCATCAGCTTCGTGTCACGTGACTAAATCATCATGGAAAGGCTGGTTCAAGGGTATTTTCGGATCCCCGAATCGAGGTCAATTATTTCTGTGGATGATCGACGCAGAGGGTGCCATGTGTATATTGAATCAATGAGTCAACAGCTGCTGGTGCAGCAGGCGATTCGTTCCAGACCAAACCCCAACAATGTGTCCGCCTTTTGTAACCCCCTACCCGTTCGTACCACGTCGGGCCAGAGCTCACCTGGTTTGTCGCATGCAGTACACCATCACCGTGATCGACCCCACTATTCCGCTGCACCGGCGACGACTCCTTTGTTACCCAATCATGGCCAAACCGCAACTCACGATGAAACGGGATTTCCCTATTTTCCCCACAGTGGGATCCAAAAGACGCGGTGCGCACTCAAGATTCCTCAAACTCGAATCTCATTATCTGAGTGTTATTGTCGTGATGTGAAAGATGGCATTCACGATTTACATGAGCCGTCCTGCCCCACGCATGGCTTAACTCTGGAAGACGGTCCCTCACTCACCCAGTGTCCGATCTTGGCAACGCATGACGCGTTCACCAACAGTGACATCAAAAGCCAAAATGTAAAAAGCCAGAAGTATCTTAAGGGCTCTCAGTTTTTCCCCCACAATGTCCAGTCTGTCCATTGCGAGGCTGAACCATTCCAGGCATCAACCAGTGTTGCAGAACACACATGCACAAAAGCTCAACCAGCATCAGGCCGTGCTCACCTTAACTTGAGCGAGGAATACCAAAGGCAATCAAATTGGCTCTGTCAACAAGCGGAGATGGTGCGGTCAAGGGTTTGTCCAAACATCATGCAAGATCTTAGATCAAAGCTAAAATCCTCTTTGATGTCTGGAAAGGTCATCCAAGTTTGTGGGCCGCCTATGGCGGGAAAGTCAAATTTAGTGGATCAGGTAACTGCCGTGGTTCTAGACACGTTGATTTTTAGGGTTCAACAGGTATACAAACACAGGTGTACATTGTACACACACAGGGGTCAAACACAGGGGTCAAACACAGGTATGCAAACGCAGGGGTCAAACACAAGTGGGGAACCAGTGGTGTGCATACACAGCAAACATGTACAAACACAGGTGTACGAACACGTGTGTACAAACACAGGTATGCACAAACAGGTGTACAAACAAAAGAATGCAAATGCAGGTAAATGCAGCGATTTTACCTTGGTTGTGTTTGCAGTAAGACAAGTTTAGTCAAATCTATGACATTTTATTTCTTATCTTATTCTAATGAAATTATTATATGACTGTTATATTATTTCCTCCCCATCCCCTCTCCATTTCCTGTCCATTTCCTCTCTATAACGAGACGTCATTTAAGTAAGTCCGTACTTATTTTTTTTTTTTGCTATATCCATTTTTGTTGTTTTATCAAATGTTTGAACCAAAAAATTTATTTTACCAGTTTAATGCCATTGGATTGTCTTTCAAATTGTTCAAAAAATTCATAGTCTTTTATATTTGTTTTAAATTTCAAAATTATATCCAAGGTTATCCAAGAATTGCAAACGACACAGCCCAATGGTCATCTCGATGGCCTTATTTACCATTCGTTTAGCTGTAAGCGACTGTCGAGACTGGATGCCGTCCTCGAAAAAGTGATCACAACTCTACAGCCGAGTGGGACTTGGTCTCCTCAAGCATCCACTGAAACACGTGTGTTGTATGAAGTCCAGAAATGCCTGGTTCGTTTTAGCACATACCATCATGTTTTCGGCTTCCATAAGTGTGAGAGCTTGAGGAGCTCTGGAGCTGATCTTGAATTTGTGTCGTTTTTGTCGAAGTTGGACAAACTTGGGTGGTCGGAGAATGTCGCATGCAGTGTCGTGTTCACAACCTATAAAAAGTTCTCCAACTCAGGTTTAAGCACGGAGATGGTCCAGGTTGGTTTCTTGACGGACCCTATTGACATCAAGTCCCTACTGGAGCTCCACGCCCCTGGAGTTGACGTCATAGATTACATAGGGATCTGTCAAAAGTTATTGTGTGTTCCGGAAGCCGTGATTAGATTTGCGGAGGAATATCTGGTAGATGACGTCACCAGATGTAGTCCTCAACAGTTAGAGAAGCGTGTTTGCGTGGACACAGAGTTTCTGTCTATGATATTTGAGAAGAGAGTTACCGATGTAGCCGGCTGGCTGTCTAAGTCTGACCTAGAACTCCTCGTCTACTTCGGCAATTCTATTAATAGCACTTTTACTGAACGTAAGTGTATTTATAGTTGTTTTTCATTTTGAGGGAACCTAAATTAAAAATTATGTATAAAATATATCCCATTATATATCCATTTACATATTTAATAAATTACCCATCACATTGTTTTTTTTTTAAACGTATGATGAAATTTTAAAAATTATTTTTTAAAACTTTCTTCGTTTAGAAAATCTGATCGAGTTTCTAAGACGTCAAATAAGTGTGTACCACTTTGACCAATGGGTCGCCCTGTTACTTCGACGTCTGCGCGAGAACCACGTGCTACGACCTGTTCCGGGAAAACGATTAGCTGTCCACCCGCTGCTGGTGTACTACGTCATGACGTGTCGTAGTGTGAGCGGAAGGACAATAAATGACAACTCTTGTAACAGGTAGATTAGATAATAAAGTGTAAGTTTTGTAACAGATAGATTGGAGTGTACTTCACCAGGATTTATATTTCTAATAAAGTATAATCTGCTATGAACAGTAAATATACCCTATACCGCAGGTTTCCAAACTATTTCAAGCAGTTTTTTTAGAAATTTTCCCACCCGAGGGGCACTTCAGATTTTCGGGGAGGGGGGCAGTGCCAGCAGTTCCAGTTGATTTACTGTTGGATACATTTTTGCTCCGGGGGGCACTTGGCTTTCCCCGGGGGGCAGTCCCCCCCCCCCCGAGATATAGCTGAAAGAAACCCTGATTTCAAGCCATGAGGCTATTTTAAAATAAAATGTTAAAAAGATTTGTCAGTGGAGCTCAAGGAAACTTACTAAACACACGGGGATTGTTTCAGTAGAACATCATTTAATGTACTCAAGGAAACTCACTAAACACACGGGGATTGTTTCAGTAGAACATCATTTAATGTACTCAAGGAAACTCACTAAACACACGGGGATTGTTTCAGTAGAACATCATTTAATGTACTCAAGGAAACTCACTAAACACACGGGGATTGTTTCAGTACAACATCATTTAATGTACTTTAAACTTATGACTTTTGAGACGATAACTGAAATTACGGCTCGTTGACTTGACACGCTTCAAGATATCTGGTTGAATTTGTATTAATGCTATCCTCGTGTCATTCTCAACATGTCATGTGTTCCTTGGTTTGGTTCTCAAATAAAGATGGGTTCAAAAACACAGCCTAACAGAAGATATGTGTAGAATAGAGATGTTTAGAATAGAGGATTGTAATGCAGAGTTTTATTAAACAGAGATGTGTTGAACAGAGATTTGTAGAACGGAGATGTGTAGAACAGAGATGTGAAGAACATAGATGTTTAGAACAGACATGTGTAAAACAAAAATGTGTAGAACAGAGATATGTAAAACAAAGATGTGTAGAACAGAGATGTGTAGAACAGAGGTGTTTAGAGCCGAGATGTGTATAGCAATAAAAGAGATGAGTAGAGCAGAGATGTGTAGAGCAGAGATGTGTAGAGCAGAGATGTGTAGGACAGCGAAGTGTAGAAGAGATTGTGTAGAACAGAGGTGTTTAGAGCCGAGATGTGTATAGCAATAAAAGAGATGAGTAGAGCAGAGATGTGTAGAGCAGAGATGCGTAGAGCAGAGATGTGTAGGACAGCGAAGTGTAGAAGAGATTGTGTAGAACAGAGATGTGTAGAAAAGAGATGTGTAAAACAAAGATGTATAGAACAAAGATGTGTAAAACAAAGATGTATAGAACAAAGATGTGTAAAACAAAGATATGTAGAACAGAGATGTGAAGAACAGAGATGTGTATAGCAATAGCAGAGATAAGTAGAGCAAAGATGTGTAGAGCACAGATGTGTAGAACAGAGATGTGTAGAATAAAGATGTGTAGAACAGAGATGTGTAGAACTGAGATGTGAAGAAGTAAGTGAGAGATTTTTGAGATCGCTAAAGTTTTAAGAGACTGATTCAAATTTTAAAATTTTAAAATATCAACAAAAAATTTTAAAAACAAAACAAAAAAAAAAAAAAAAAAAAAAAAAAAAAAAAAAAAAAAAAATATAAAAAAAAAAAAAAAAAAAAAAAAAAAAAAAAAAAAAAAAAAAAAAAAAAAAAAAAAAAAAAAAAAAAAAAAAAAAAAAAAAAAAAAAAAGAAAAAAAAAATTTCTATCAAGGACGAATCAAAATACAATAAAAAATTTAAAATGATATAATTTGTTTAATGCATTACACATTACACAAAGAAAGACGATTCAGAAGTGTAGATGAGCACTTTATGTGGACCAAGGATTTGAATTGAATGTAGATGAAACTTAAATATATATTTTTTTATGAATTTTTTAAAATATTTCCTGAAACAGACTTTTTTGCGTGATGCATTGTAAAAAATGAGTTCATGTTTTTTACTTTTAAGTTGCGTTTCAAATTGTCTTTGATAGAAGTTTTTTTGTTTTTTTAAAGAGATTTTTTCCCCTTCTTTTTTTTGTTATTAAAATTGTAATCTTTAAACTATCGACAACAAAATAATTATTATATTTTTTTTAAACAACCAATGCTTACAAAAGCGTTGTTAAAGGGGCTGAACTCTTAAACTATTGATTTAAAAAAAAAAGAATATAACGGCTGTGGCGTTTGATGGCCTTGGTCACGTGCCGTCTGTTGATCCGAGCCTCAATGACGTATTCCCGGCCCCTGCTTTCTTCCGAACCAACGCTCCCCAAAAATCCCGCCGCTCTGAAATGAACTCCCACAGCCGCCCTTCTATGAACTCGCACAGCCGCCCTTCTATGAACTCCCACAGCCGCCCTTCTATGAACTCCCACAGCCGCCCTTCTGTGAACTCCCACAGCCGCCCTTCTATGAACTCCCACAGCCGCCCTTCTATGAAGTCCCACAGCCACCCTTCTATGAAGTCCCACAGCCGCCCTTCTATGAACTCCCACAGCCGCCCTCCTATCAACTCCCACAGCCGCCCTTCTACGAACCCCCACAGCCGCCCTCTCCCACATCCGCCCTTCTATGAACTCCCACAGCCGCCCTTCTATGCACTCCCACAGCCGCCCTTCTATGAACTCCCACAGCCGCCCTTCTATGAACTCCCACAGCCGCCCTTCTATGAACTCCCACAGCCGCCCTTCTATGAACTCCCACAGCCGCCCTTCTTTGAACGTGGCAGACGGCATTCACCGCGATCCACCTTGAACACTACAACATTTTGAACAACCTAAATCACGGTTTCCGCTCCGGATTCTCAATGGAAACATTACCAGAACCAGAACCAGAACCAGGCGAGAGGGTCACTTGTGGCAAAAACAACAATTTTGTTGCAAAGTTACAAACTTACAAACTCCATGGATTTGTCAGTAGAAAGATGGTCTTTAAATATCTCTATCCCAATACTTTTTTAATACTCATTTATTTTTATACGTTTTTTTATGAGCTTGCTTTGTCATTTTGTTTGCAGGGTAATCTCACATCTCATGACGACCCACTTCCTGATGTCGAATTGAGATAAAAACATTTACCCACCCAATAACAATAAAACCTTTCATGATCAGCAGGTCCCCACTGACCTACATCATGTTTGGGCGACACACGCTCTGAACGAATCTTGTCTTTGTTTTTTTGTTGTTGCTGGCATCCGTCTCAGATTGTCTCAGTTCAGACCACTCGGACACCCAGCACTTGTCTCATCTAACAAGACTGCAAAGTATCGATAACTTTTTTAAAACTTAAAAATACAATTACATGAAAGAATGTCATATGACATGACAGATACAATGTTGTACACATGTTGGATGCGTCTACATTGGTGCAATAAGTTTTATGCGACACAATTGTTATGTTACAAATTATTTAATCATGGCAATATGAGTTCTCACAACTGCCTTTCATTACTGTTGTAGTGTTCACGTCGATCGTGATCTTGACAAATGGAATGAAGTAGCGATACCGCTGCGAACATGTCTTTGCGATTTCCAAAGCACATTTAGTTCATTGGCGCCCAAGCTTTTTAGTAATATGACTCTAACAACTCTAAAGTTTGGGAGAAATTTATTCTAAACTTTTAAGTTCATTTTTAGAAAAGCGTGGTTTATTTTTTTTCAATTTAAAGTTTTTAAAAAATAAATACTTAGTTCACTATTTAAGCCGGTGACTGACCACACAGAAAACCATTAATGACCTTGAACTGTTGACCTTCTACTAGATTTCTCATCAATCACTTTGACAATTATTTCGATCACTCACCATCTCCTACTTTCAGTTTCACCGTCTTCGTGTGTCATGTACTGAGGAAGGCTGAAAAGAACATCCGACTCCACGGTAAGAAAGGTCTAGTGTACGGATGCCTGGCCCAGGAATGGCCCCATGTCCGGCACGTGTTAGAACTGGCCATCAACTGTACATCAGGGACGTATCACGCGTTCTTAAAGGTAGTTTGTGATCGATCTGTTTGAAGGGTCTGTGGTGGATGGTTGTCGTGTGAGAGTTTGATGGTTGTTGTGTGAGAGTTTGATGGTTGTTGTGTGAGAGTTTGATGGTTATTGTGTGAGAGTTTGATGGTTGTCGTGTGAGAGTTTGATGGTTGTTGTGTGAGAGTTTGATGGTTGTTGTGTGAGAGTTTGATGGTTGTTGTGTGAGAGTTTGATGGTTGTTGTGTGAGAGTTTGATGGTTGTTGTGTGAGAGTTTGATGGTTGTCGTGTGAGAGTTTGATGGTTGTCGTGTGAGAGTTTGATGGTTGTTGTGTGAGAGTTTGATGGTTGTTGTGTGAGAGTTTGATGGTTGTTGTGTGAGAGTTTGATGGTTGTTGTGTGAGAGTTTGATGGTTGTTGTGTGAGAGTTTGATGGTTGTTGTGTGAGAGTTTGATGGTTGTTGTGTGAGAGTTTGATGGTTGTTGTGTGAGAGTTTGATGGTTGTTGTGTGAGAGTTTGATGGTTGTTGTGTGAGAGTTTGATGGTTGTCGTGTGAGAGTTTGATGGTTGTCGTGTGAGAGTTTGATGGTTGTTGTGTGAGAGTTTGATGGTTGTTGTGTGAGAGTTTGATGGTTGTTGTGTGAGAGTTTGATGGTTGTTGTGTGAGAGTTTGATGGNGAGAAAGGTGGAGGATGGGGGGGGGGGGGGGGGGGGGGGGGGGGTTGGTCGAAGAGGGTGGGTGGGGAGAGGAGATGATGGGTTGGAATTAAGGACAGGGGAGGGTAAAAAGTTTATAAGGTGATAAAAACTGGAGCAAGAGACGATAAGAGTCAGCTCCGGATCCTCTAGTGGAGATATTCTCTTAGACAGGGGCGTAGGGGAACGAAAGGAAGGGGAGGGGTCCACCCTGTGCGGCATTTTTATTCTTTAGATCGAGGGACCGCATTTTCGTCCAATGCAGAATTTTTTTCGCGGGAGGGGTATGGCTAAAAGTTAGGCCCGCCCTTGGGTGGCACAATCCTAGCTACGTCACTGCTTGAATGGTTTTAATGGATTTTAGAGCTTAATATTGCACTTTGATTTATAACAGCTAAATATTTCTTTCAATTTTGTTGTTGTTGTAGTTAAATATTATCTAATCTGTAACAAGAAAGTGACATTAAAGTCAATTATTTTCTGCAATACATTTCAATTGTGTGTGTGTTTGCTTCAACTCAGTTGCATCTGTATACAGTTGTTGAAAGAACATTTTTTTAAAAATATATTTACTAAAAAGATATTTACAGATACGAAGTGTAAAAGATGAGAGGGGTTAATACATTTGATGTCAGAACGCAAAGGTCAATCTGTCTAATGTTAGTTTCATAACTGGACACACTGGTCACTATCTCTAAAAGTTGCCATTTCATGCCCGGACACATTGGTCAATATGTCCAATGTTAGTTTCATTACTGAACACGCATGGTCACTATCTCTCCAGGTTGCTATTCAAGCCAGACGACTTGTCATGTCATGTTTCCCCAATGAAAGCAAAGATTTTTACGGGGCACTTGTGGTCAGGGCACGGGAGTTTGGCACGCCCCTGGAGGCAGCCGTGCTGGAAGCTTGTCTTGGTCACCTCATGGCTTCGGGTCATGGTAAACACTGGTTTGTCTTTTATTTTAAAAAAAAAAAAACTAGTATTTTTACCAGCCAAATCTCTCAATTTTTTTTATTGAATATTTTAGACAACAGCTTACCATTCAAACTCATATTTGTCTACATCCTAAAAGTATTTTTCTCTTTTTATTGGAAGAAATTTGTTATGAATTTTATAACTACATGCATGGTATCCGCTATACACATGTCCACATGTATATTTATGTAAATACTAACTAACGCACATATTCTGGTGAGGGTCTGAGATTACTCTCTTATGACCCCGGCTAGTAAATTGGCTATCAACTCCATCTGTTGAGCTGAGCCATACAACATTTAACTCACAAAGGATCCTCCAACCGCCCTGGCTTCCCCCGGGAGATCTAGTGAGGGACATTCAGTCAACAGATGCTCTAAGGTCTCTGGGGCCAGGCTGCAGTGCCGGCAGGTAGGATCTCTGTTGTTATCCAGCCTCCAGAAATATGTGCGCAAGGGGCAGTGCTCGGTGCGCATCTGCGTCACTAAACTCTGCGATCTGCGACCTAACCCCCACCATGGGTCTTGTTTGCTAGGAGTGGGCAAATTCGAATAGACGCCTCTGGCGGTCGTGTTGTCAGCCCATTGCCTGTACCACTTCTGCCTGAAGTGGTCCGCCAACCAGTTTTTGACTCCCAAGAAAGTCATTGGTACTTCTGGCTGAGGCTGGGCAGCCCCGGTTTTCGCCAGAGTGTCCGCTCTCTCATTGCCACTGATGTTGACGTGCCCTGGTATCCATTGTTTTGCAACCTTGCATCCTAGTTCACCAAGTCTGCATATGTCGTTGGTAATGACGTCAACCAAGCGTGTGGTACCCGGAATGTCCTACTAAAAGTATCTATTAAATGTTGAAACCCTTTCATCTACACATTTGTGTTTAAAATCTTAATGTTATGCTAAGTACATTAGGGAATGTCCATCTCAATCATCTCTTTATATGTACCAACTCATTTTTTATATATATTTTTTTTAATTGTTAATGTTATAATGATTTGAATGCTATGATAATGATTTGAAAATGTTTCATCAGAATCAAAGAGATTTGATGTCTTGCGTTGAAATAAAGACTTTTTTTAAATTCCACAATGCAACTTTGGTACATTTATAATTTGAGCCATGCACCTCAAAATATTGGCCAACAGATTATTTGCTTAAAATTTTTGTTACAAAGAACCACTAAGTGTCCTTATTAAGTTTTTTTACATTTTAATTTTTCATCTCTTTAAGAACTGCATTATTATAATGAGTATAACTGGTTTGGTTTTATTCTATATTTTGTAAGCAGCCCTTTTATTAGAGTTCTTCCATTAGTCTTGATCTGACAGTTTTTAAGAACTTGTAGTAACTTGTAGCGTAAATATGCATTGGCTTTGTCTGCATGATGATATTTTTATGAATACTTAGTGTAAAGAACTTTAATTTTTTTACAATGATCAGTGGGTTTATCTTAAAATATCTTTAGCCTGACCAACTGCCATTCAACCTACTGTTGTCATATAGAATTGTGTTAAATAAATGTTCAAAAAAAGTTTTGAAAAACATTTTGAAATGCAAATACTGGTACTTGCTTTCTATATAACTTGTATAATGAATTTTCTTAGTAGTTAAATATACACCACTAAATTGTCCGCCTGTTTGGATATATTTTGTACCAGTACCAGGTTTTAAATGTCGACGACTTACTGTGTGTACAAGGGACAACTTTGTTGCAGGCCCCATTAATCTTAAAGACAACCAAATTCAGTTGTATATATCTATCCCAGTGTATGATTTGCTCTGATTTTATTTCAAGACATATTTTTTATTTATTTATAACTATTGTCAAATTTGTCTGCTTATTTTCTTGTGATGTTAAATGTCATATAACTTACTTTAATGGCAAGGGATGAGAAGTCTAAGTCATAGTACCAACACGGCTCAACATTCATTGAATAAAATTGTCATGTCTCAAGTCTTAGTTAGTTTTGATAATATGGAATGGAAAACTTGTAATTTCAACAGGGTTACCAACTCTAGAAAATAAAATTTACTCATTCTTTCATTTTCTTAAAGGTCATCCTAAAGCTCAGATGGCCTTTTATGGACATGCCATTTTAGGTCAAATTTTTACTGGTTTTAATTTATGAACGGTCATCAAATGGTTTCAAACTTGCCTCATTTAGATGTACAATATTAAATCAACTTGAACATTTGTTTTCTAAAGATTTTACTTCTTTGTTTTCTTCTGTGGACCACACACCAAAACTATCATGAAAAAAATGTTTTGTTTGAGTATTTTTCTTTGAATTAAGTTGTAGAAATGTTGGACCAGTTGTAAATTTAGTTGAAAGTAAAAATTTGAATGAATGAAACTCTAATTATTGCTGCTCTACAAATGGAAGATGATGGGAATCAGACTTCAGTAGATGGGTGTTGCCCAAAAGTTCATTGATGGGAATCATGACTTCAGTAGATGGGTGTTGCCCAAAAGTTCATTGGAGATGTAAACTGTTACAACTTAAAACAAACAAGGAGTCCATATTATGTCAACATAGAGAAATTGATACAATGATAGTGTTTAACTCCTTGTGTATCTATCACTAACATATGCTGCTTGAGTTATCTATCGGTAACTTGAGATGCAGGTCTGAAGATTATCTCTTACATATATTTTGCTTCTGGTGTGGGTGCTTCCTTTTCACACCTGGCCCACCCCCTACTCAACATGTTTTATATTAACAGCAGTCGGTGAAAACTGTTGAACTCAGGTAAATAGGTTGAATTTTTTCGGAGCCACAGGCATGGTGTAGGACTGTCTGTAGGCCTATTGTTTAAAGGCCGACATAAGGTATAGAAATTGAGAAGTTAACTCTTTTTTTTGTTTTAACACTCGGACCCACCGGTTTAAAACAAAATTGCACCCTGTTAAGCCCCAATTTAATATATTCTTTTTGTGAAAGATTAATGATTATGATTAATTATCATGATTAATTATGATTAATTTGTTTGCATTACATATTTTGATTGTTAGCGCAGTGAAGCATTTTCCATAGAACACAGGCTGGGAACCTCTTTCATAGAGCTTATATGATTTTTGTTTCAAAGAAAGGCCATTCTTATATTTAACTTTTTGAGTGGATAGGATTAGGAGAGTCAAGAGCAGACTAATTGATTTTTCATATAATTCACATTCAAAGAAAGTTTTTTTAAAAGTATAATTAATCATGCAATTGTTGGAATCATTGTAATCCTGGGATTCATAACACTGTACATAATAAAAGGTTTATCTCAGATTTTGATAATTTTTTTCGGTGTTGCTTATAAAGAAATGTTGCCTCCTTTAAACTTGTTGCTTTAACAGAAGCTCATTTTATTAAAGCCCAAAATAGAGGACAGAAGCAGGGCGACTGTCCAGAGCATTAAATTTTGGAAGCAGCAGTAAATAAAAATCAATAGCTGAAATAGTTTTTGCCCAGAGTTGCAGAAGAGCTAGATCAGGCCTTCTCTTACATTGACATTGCAAGCCTTTGGTTCCTCTGTGCGATGTATGCAGTCAACATATTTGTGGACCCATGACAAAAAGAATACTCTCCTCTGGACAGTCACAAATCAAAAAGCTTTTCTTTGTAGGATAGTTGTACATTGGAAAAACTTTTGAATTATCCTTGGTTATCAACTTCGTTATTTGAAGACATAATGATATAAGCTTTTAACAAAAATTGTATGAACGGCTTGGTTTGACTCTATTAACTATTACCACAACAAAATTATCTTACAAGACACAGAAACTCAGTGTTTAAAGAATATAGAGGAATATTTTATTATCAAACATGTCGCATAAAATAAGAATCTACTAATTATTTTAGCTCAGTGTTTCTCAAAAGGTGCTCCATAAAGTTAAGGTTTACTATTACACATTGCCAGGAATCAGAAAGATTAGGTCAGCATCTGGGCTGTTGGAATTTATATATGGAAATCAAGGGAGCTGACACAGCAAACAAAAGTTATTTAAGGTTTTCAACACAAATGTCAAATTGGTCCAACGCTTTGGAGCCAAAACTTGGAGAGCAGCAGCCTATGCCACAGGCTGGGTAAAAGGTTTAAGTAGTAAGTAAATACACATTGCCAGGTAAGATCAGAATTTCAGAAAATTATACATTTGGACAGTTTGAGAAACACTGACCTAGAACAAAATATTTCTCACTAAGTAGAATTGGGATGTGTCAGTATTAACCAAATGTTTTTTTTTATAGTGTACAAAACAGGGTTTTAAAATTGAATGGAGATTGATCCCACAGCACACATCACAAAGGATAAAACAAACTGTGCTCATCAAAAGTTAAAATAAAGAAAAACAAGGAATGATATCATGAAAACTCTTTGTCAAGAGGCCTGACTTTGAAAATTTGATTTTAAAAAATTGAATGCTAGCAGTGGCAGTAATGGTGAGCCTGGAATATACAAGACAAAGGTCTGATTATAAAGAACAAGAGCCCTTCCCAAAACATTACTCACAAAAAGATTAGTTTACCCTGTTCATCAAATAATTTTGTTTCGTTTAACCTGTTTTCTCTTCTCACAATCTTTTAATTTGCAGCAGATATGCCGGTAGAGTTATTCAATAACCTGCATGTTATTTCTTAATGAGGAATCCTTGTCATAAATTTTGATTGCCTTTGAGATAAAAAATAATTACTATGAGCAAAATTAATAGTACTCCACTGAATTTAAAATGTATTCAAATTTATATATAGGTATTTGTCAGATGGTGGCAAAATGAAACTTTTAAAAATGAATTATTACTATTTTCAATTAAAATTTTATAGCTAAAAGGAGAAGAAAAATGCCCTATAAAACACAAAATTAAACCAACATTTATGGCTGAACACATTTTATACTATACCTTTTGATATCGGTTAATGATTTAAAATATTTAAAATAAATTTGAAAGTCACTTTGTTGATAAGTGCAGACCTCTTTGAACACAAACAATTTACATAAAAAAAGTAAACAGTAAATATCATAAAAATTAATTTACACAATTTTCAAACAAACCAAAAATTTGTGCTTGCACTCAACACTTCCATGCGATCTGGTCAAGCCCTGGAACACCCTGCTCTCATGTCAAATAATTCATCATCAGTTTGGTTTCCTTCAATAATCATGTTACCCATAAACAATAAAACCATTAACAAGTTGGAAAGTCTCTTAAATAAGAAATATAAAAGTAAATTGAACACATTTTCTTTACAGACATAGTTAAACTCATTTTTATAAATAACAGAGCAAAATGATTCAAACCATTGAAAGAAAAGGGAAAATTTGAGGATTCCATCAAACAGGTTCCTCAGGAAATAACAAGTATAGTTAAAGGATTATCAACCTTGATACAAGAAAGGCTTTGAAATGAAAAGTTATTCCAAGAGCAATGAAGCATGTGAAATATCTAAGAAAATATAGGTTCACTTAAATATTGTAATTTGCCTTTTTCTGCACCCTAAGCTTGTGTACAAAAAGAAGACATTTGCAACTTCTTTAACTATGTATCACTGATCTTTTCTTTTTTTTTTACATTGAATAAACAAAGCAAGAGAGGTATCACTTCTGGAACAATGTTTTTCTTCCAGTTTGGCCAAGTTATTTATTAATGTAGTTACATTTTTCACATACAAAATTCACTGAAAGTATTTCAACACTAGTTTTGTAACTAGAGGATATTTAGGTAACATTGACAATAGAGATTATTTGGCAAGGCCAGTGTTCAGGGGACCAAGGGATAAATTGGGGGAGAAAAATGTGTGGAAGGATTGGGGGGGGGGGGGGGGAGAGGGTGGGGGGGGGGTGGGGGGAGAATAACAGCATGCAATTGTAGTATTTTAATTTGAATATACTATATCACTATAACTATTATAATACTGAAAATCATTGGGTTATTGAATTGTAGAATGTTGATTAATTGGTAGTGGGAAATATAGATCCCTTGTCTTTAGTGTAAAGTATGGCAGTGAAATAATATATTATGTGAGTAACTATTTTAGAAAACTTAATCATATTCTTGTTGTCAATTTTAAATGAATGGTAAATAGTAATGAGCTTTTAACTGATTGAATTGAATTCTCATTAGTGAGTGTTAAGCAAACAATTGATCATGATAAAATACAACAATTGAAAAAAAAAAAAAAATTATTATCAAAACTGACAAGATAAACAAAAGATAAATTATCATTAATGTCATTTACTATAATTCAGATCTAAAACTCTCTGTTAGTGTCTCTGCAATTTTAAAAATGTAAATTCAACTATAAATCAAAATTGGACAGCAGTTCTTCACTAAAATGTACATCAGAAATACAGTTGTGCTTCAATAGATTTAAATGAGACACAAAAATGTTGGCTGTAATCACAACCAGTTGCACAGTTAAAGTAAATCAATCCACTTACAACAAACTTATATTTCTACATGCACGATAAGTCTTAAATTTTAATTTGTTCTAACAAACTATTGATATTACTTGGATAAGTTGGGTAATGGGAATATAAGGTAAAGACAGAAAACAATCTGTGTGGTGTGTAAAACAAAACCTATTAGCCACCCCCACCCCCCTTTTATCATTATTCAAAAACTATTTTTTATGTTAGTACTTATCACAGGATTTGGTAATGGGTTAAAGCAAGCATTTTTATTCAAAACAACTCTGTTAATAGGAGAGGCAACACACATTATTTCTAAAAGAGTTACCTATAAAAGCTTGCAAAATTAGTTCAAAAACATCCCACTTAAAAGGCTTCTCTGCAACCCAACATTACAATAAATGCCATGAATTATATCATCTAACAACAAAATTAATATTTTTAATTCACAAAGTCCAATACAAATCAAACGTCAATGCTGGCAGAGTTAATTTGCACATTCATTTTTAAATAAAAATTACACATTTGCTATTTGACAATAATAATAGTCAATATTAAAATGCATTTTTTTTGTTGAAATATCACATGACTTGATTTTATTGCACTGTAAAATTTAAAATAATACCTGGAAAAATCTGTCATGTAAAAGATGTCATCAAAGTGGTTGAGTTCACAATTATATGCTCACACAATGATGTTTTCTGGTGCAGATCATAACTCACTTACCCAAGTAGCACTTTCCTAATTCTATTTTTACACTGACATATTGTAGCACTGCTTCTTCTATTTTTACACTGACATATTTAGACATTTTAACTGATGTGATATGATAAATAAAAAGGGATTTTTCAAATGTATATTGATGTCAGCACATTTTAGTTACAGTTTAATGATTTTTTTTTAAAATAACAGTAACACATTATCCAAGGCATTCTTTTGTGTTTAATGAAAGAACTGTAATAGAAATATGAGATAAAAGTTGGAAGTGGTAAGTTAAATACTGTTTTTCGTTAAGTCAGATCTCCTCATTACAACACAGATTAAGGTTATTAAAAAAAATGTTAAACATAGTAACATAATTCAAGAAGTTAACTTTTTTTTTTTTTAATTTAAAACCTATACTTTAATTTAATATATAGAATATTTGTTAATTTTATTAGATTTTTTTTTTTATTACACTCTTTAGCCAAGAAAAAAAATTAGCATTTTATAAAAATTAATTGTCATTTTAGATTGTATATTCATCTAAATATTAGCACATAAAAAGTAATATTGACAAAAACAAAAGGAATTTTCATTGGAAATTATCATGTATTACTACACTTAAGTATTTCAAATAAAAGTAGATAATGGCTAATCTTTAAATAGGATTATTGGATGTTCCATATTACTGTTACTGTATTTGTTTCTTTAACTTCAATGTTTGCTTTCATCCGAAACCAGCAAGCTCTGTTTTGTATTTATAAGTTATGTATTACTTCATGCATGCAGCTTCATGCAGCAGAGAAATATTTTAGTTTGATTTCTTATTCAGCAGTTCTTCATAATCCCACAATGCCCTCCATTCATTGGCGCCAAGCAGAGCAACCTCAGTTACCCAACCATGGGCATGGAGCTCTCTCGTCAAGGATGATAAACAGCTCTCCACAAAGTGCAGGGAAGTTGCCAGGACAGACTTAATCATATCTGAGTTTTAAACACATTTTAAGAAATGTATTTTCAGTTTGCAATAATTTCAATATAAATATTTAACCTATGGTTCATTTAACAAGGTTTGTTAAAAAATAGGTTCAACTTTTATCACTAATTTATCAATGGTTAAATTTTCTGATATCCTCCAGTACATTTAATTATAATTGTAAAAATTTATGGTCTGCCAGACAATGGCTGCGGCAATAAGTGAACCTCCCATCTACTAAAGTTACTAGATAAAACATGCAATCAAGAAAATTACTTTATAAGAATATCTATTAGAGCTAAACCCTCCCCACCACCCAGTACGCCACCAAAAATTGTTACGCCCATGAACTATATTAAAATTCTAATGCCCCACCCACTTTTGCACATCAGATTTATTACACCAACTATTTACCTATAACAATTGAAAATATTACGCACCAAATGCACTTCATGTATTTTTAAGAATCTCATTCAGCTAGTTAGGAATTTAATTTTGCATGCTACTGAACTCACCATTGTATCATACTTTCTTTCATGCATAGAGAATTATATTGACTGATAGGAACCAACATACCTTCATTATGTGATCCTGAGCTCTGAACTTCATGCATCAATTTCCCCAAGAGTTTTAACTTCGGGCTCAGCTCCTGAATGAGAAAATATAGTACCTCTAATTTTAAGATTTAAAAATTGTCCCCAAAATGTCATTAATAAAATATTCATTTTTATTCAAGAAGATTTTTGTTTCCAAATAGTCCAGCTTCATCTTTAACATGAACAACCCCAATTATATATATATGTTTATATAATGTTAAAGCTTAATATTTTTTAAAAATTGCAAAAATGAAATTAATTGATAGATAGGATTCAAGGATAGAACTAATGGTCGACTATTCAGAAATATTTCATTACCCACTTTTAACCTTTCACGGTTTAACTAACCAGCAGTAACACACAGATAAACAGGATCAGCATAAACACACAGATAAACAGGATCAGCAGTAACACAGAGATAAACAGGATCAGCAGTAAAACACATTTAAACTAGGTCAGAAGTAACAGATAAACCAGGTCAGCAGTAACACACAGATAAACAGGGTCAGCAGTAACACAGATAAACAGGGTCAGCAGTAACACATAGATAACTAACAGCCAGACAATTTTAAACACACAAACAAAAAAAAAAAAAAAAAAAAAACCAAAAAAATTAAAAAAAAAAAAAAAAAAAAAAAAAAAAAAAAAAAAGAGATACCGTTCCCACAATATTCAGTTGTTTTATAATTCATATTGTAATTTCAAATGTTTTGGAATGTATGCAAATATTCTTTAATTAATTAAACATTTTGAAGATTTACCTGTCCTCTCTTATTCTGTTCCAAAATAAAGTTGAGAAGCTCTGCATGAAAGCAGGCCTGGAGCTGGTCAAGCGTGTCAGATGACTGGGACAGCACAATGTCAATATGCTCTAGGAAAACAGAGAACAGAATTTGATAATCTTTTAATGTGTGAACATCAACTTGGAAAATGGCACAGTATATTTATGTGGCCCCCCCTCCTCCTACACCTATTGCTTTCCTGGCAGACACCAATTTTTAAGTGCCTGCATTTCTTATTGAAATAATTCTTGAGATGAAACCCGGCATGGATGGTTGTCCTATGAGAGGGATTCCTAGTTGTCTTTAATGTGCCAGATTGGGGGATGAAACACAGCTGCCAAGGAAGGCAACCGCCAATAGAACATAGTCTTTATCATCAGTCCGAGGAACACATCCCATGCATCAGTTTCAATACCAATAACTGTGTGTTCATTAACAGTGTATCATGGTGCCGTTAGTATTCTCATTACAATATGCACAGAACCAACTGAAAGGAATGACCTTCGCCATTGGGGTGCAAATAAAATGGCCACCGTTTCAAGACTAATGCTCCACTGCAAAGCACACAGGAAAAGGGGGTATATACAAATTACATCTCAACTGTTTTAATCACATAGGAGCTTGAAAGAAAAATGTATAATTAAAAATGTAGATAGTCAAGTCTATTTTAATGGATTTTTTAATGAAGGCCTATTTGACCTATTTATAAACCTAATCTAAAAGAAGGTTTTTTAATTGTAGCTTGATTAATAACTCACTCACTTCTTTGAATGTCTATGCCGAGTATGTAACCTGTCATACTTCTCTCATACACGTCCATCAGTGACGGGAATGAAATACTGCAAAAGAAAGATAACAAATATTTATTCATATCTTCAGCACACTAAACAAGATATCAGCAGAGCAGATTCTTATGATGAAGGTGGCACTGATGGATTACTAGACAGAAACTCATTTTAACAATGATATTTATAACAAAAAAAAATTACTAACTTACAGCCTCGGACAACCTTGTTCTCAGTTTTTAACTAACCTCCTGGTCAAATCTCCCAAAGAGACCCCAAGCCTAATAGACAGAGGACGTCTCACAGCTGCAGATCAAATATAAACCCCAATGAGGTTACACAATTGAAATGTGTACATTTTTTTAATTTTAAATGTGCTGTGGCAGAAATATGGGGATATCAATTCGGGAGAAGGGAAGACCAAGACATTTTAGATGAAAATAAAATACATTTGGCTCAAATATTTCTTGCAAAAATGTATACATGTTTATAAATCATCAAGTTGTAAACAGATACATTGCAGTGTTTCTCATGCCATTTAAACTTTCTTAGACAGCCAAATAAAAAATAATTATGAGATGATAAACAAGGTTTTAAATCAACTTATCGTTAAACGTTTAACTGTTGTTTTTTCTTTTGAAAGAACATCTTACGAAACAAAACTGGTTCCATGTAATTAACTGTTTTCACATCCAGAACCTCCTCCTTAGTCAGGTAGTGCCTTGTGATGAAGTGGAGTCTTGCTTGGCTGATGGTCTCCATACAAACCGATGTCACCGCCTTGTAGTTGGCAAACAGGTGCAACGTTGTGAACACCAGGAACAGGGACCAAATTATTCTGGATGTAATAAAATAAACAATAAGCTAACAACATTAAATGAATAGTTGCTTAGGTGAAAGTAGAAGCCTAAAAGAAATTATCATGTTGTCTGCGGTTTTGTGTTCTACTCCCAGAATTTTGTTAATTCATGACTTTTTATTTATTCATGAATTGTTTTTAATTCTCTTCTGGTTGTTAATTCATATTATATACAGACATAATTGAGCTGAGATTTTAAATTATTGAAACACACAAGCTTACAGACTTTAATGTATTATTGTTGCCAGTAAATTATTGAAGCTGCCCAGATTTTTTTGAGGTGGGATTACTGTGCATTTAATTTTGTTAAACAGGAAATATATACAGTGAACCGAGTAGCCCCGGTGTAAGTGCTGTGTCTTCCAATGTATGTGCTGACATAAAGATGACGATCTTATTTAAATGGATAGACAAGAAGATTAAGAGTGTCAGTGACTGCAGTGGTTAGTCTTACAAAATCCAGTTTTTTACAAATATTGGTTTCAGTTTGGGGTACCCTATCTGTAAGCCATATTCTTTAGTTGTGTTGGAGCTTTGTAATAAAAAGCTAAAAATGATGTGACTGTGATGATAAGCTTTAACTTACGCTTGACTGGTGCTGACTAATGGAACCAAGATGAGACTACAAATGAGGGCAGCCAGGTTCACCAGTGTCTCCTGAAATAGATTACAAGTGTAACATTGGCAGATACAGATGAGTATAGAATAGTTCATTTAAAAATATACTTCAAGTACAGAAGAATTTTTTTTTTTTAAGATTATATATTTGTTTGCTTAACTTCAGTTCAGATTTAACCTAGACCATGGAGAAAAGTAACATCTCTTTTGTTCAACTAAACTCTAACCTTATTATTTATTGGTAACCAAAACAACTCCTGGTCCTAATGTTTTATTTATTGCAGGATTATATTTTGTTCAACATTTACTTTGTTCATGACAACACAGACAAAGCTGAATTTAAACAAAATTATCGATGCTCAGAAATGAAGTAATATTCACACACAAAAAAATGTGTAAATGTCAAAATTTGCATTAAAATGATTGGATAGAGAAAGAAACAAACCTGACTTCCATCTTTAGCCGAAACATCTGCCATATTGTTGCGGCGAGCCTGATGCTGTGTCAATGAAGCCCTCGTCGCTCCACCTGCCACTCCAACAATGCTCTTCAATATAAAATGTAGGGTTTCTTTCAACACATCATAAGAAAATAGAACATTTGTTACATAGGTTCATGTAAATAATGGCAAATGGTCTTGGGAAGGTTTTGTACATTAATCTTGTTAAAAACAGCAACTTTCTCAAAAATTAATATTAAAAAGTTGAATGCACTAATTTATCACACCATATAAAACCAGATACCAACCCTGCAAATGCCAGAAACACACACAACAATGGTGAAATAACTGCCAAATGATGGAGCCAAAATGTCCAAAAATATGGCAGTGTCATTAAGTAGGTCTGCAAATAACCTAAACAAAATGAAACAACCGCATTAAAAAAATGTCGACTCATCTCGAGACTCTTCCTTGTCTAAATTAGAGAGAATTTATATTGTATTAGACTTATGTTTTCTTAAAACTGGACGTGATTAACCTCACCCAGCTTCCCCACTCCCCCACTCCGTTTTTTAATACACAAAAGGTGATGGACTTTTGAACAATTTTGAACAAATATTATGCATGGACAATCGAGAGAATATTATACCATTTAACATTCCCCCCCACACAAATTAATATAAAATTTGTACATTATATCCATCTAGCACTAATATCTGATTAAAAAATACTTTCTTCTTCTTCTATATATTAAGGGCCCACGATCAAAGTATTGATCATTCTGGCTCCTGTAGGCCCCAAAAAATTGATCAACATTTGTAATAATGATTTTCTAAAAATAATATTTCCTTTACCTCCATCTTTTAGCATCACAGTCTAGTCCAGTACTGAAAATAACAAAATAAAAAGTGATATAAAAAAAAAAATTCATTTCCTAAAATGGCATTCCATCAAAACTGATGAAAGTAATTTCAATCTAATATCCTAATATGTCATTTGGACAAAGCCTTCCTGATGCTACAGTGTGTTAAGACGAAAGTTAACATAATAATATTTCAAAGCAATTTCCAAGTCATAATTAACTATTAACTTCATTTTGTAAATAAACTTGTTTCCATATCTGATAATATTGAAATCTAATAATTAAGTGGTATATTTAAAAAAAAAAAAAATCAACTTTTGAAAATGCTTTATGTGTAACTCATGTTATGTTACTCTATAAGCTAGATTACTCACCCTTTTGCCCATGCAAACAATATACGTCCTAACATTCCAGCTCCATCTAAAATAACAATATTAACAGACACACTTAGCACCAGTCAGCTTAAATGTAATGAAACAGATATGCACATACGACTAAACCTGTCGCCATAAACAAATAAAGCTTTTTTGTTTTTTAGGGAAATAGGAGACTGATAATTATGAAGAGAGAAAATGTAATGCTTTTTGAAAGAAACATGTAGCCATGTAATAGTTACCCCAACAACAGTTGCCGTAATGGTAAATCAGACAAAATGAATAGTCATGTTAAATACCTTTCAATAGCCATGTAATAGTTGCACCCATAACAGTTGCTGTTCCATCTCCAACGCCCACACCCTTCAACACAGCATGTGCCGCAAGGGTTCCTGTTATACTGCTAGCAAAAGCCTAACAGTAAAATATATTATATAAGGAAATATTACATCATAGATAGACTACCTACATTTTTAATAATGTGATCAAATGGAATCTGGTAGGATTTAATACTGCTAATGATTTATAATGAAGTTAAAAAAATCAAGATTATCTTTCAAGTTCAACAATCTTTAAGAACTTCGGTTTCGATTTTCAAATAATTGGATGCACACAAGTTCATAAGTAATAAAATATATAACTCATCCCAAGAAGCAGAGACTTTCATATCAAATTAACAAACTACATTTTCTTTAGAGCAAACTTTGACAAACATGTTAAAAAATGACTATAAAAATAGCATCAATGAGATCCGGTGAAGTGTTTATTTATGAATGAATGAAAGTAGCATTTTAACATTATAACACACCTGTATTGTGTCCCAGATCTGATAAGTGAGATAATCACTGCTGACACTGTCTGGATATCCTTGTGGAAGGAAAATGCTCTGTACAAAATAAAATGTGAAACTATTAGGAAGGTAATTTTTTGTGTAAACAGACTAATTTTTTTTTGAAAATTGTGATTTCAAAATTAATTTCTTTTTTTCAAGAAACTGTAATTTTTAAAATAACTTTAACAATGTTAGATCTAGTCTGATCATTAACTTGAAAACATTAAAAAAAAAAAAAACAATGAAAATAATACAAATATTTCCAGGTTTTAACTAACACTGAATAGATGAGAAAGTGAACTGTGACGGGCAGATGAATCAATTTTCTTTAAAATTCCATCTTCATCCTTTAAAAAGTAATCATGTTTTTTTTCTGTTGATCCATAACGTTCTTGACAGACAAGTCTCCCTGGTTCCACACCTTTCACATTTGCTATGTCTTCCATCGTCTGAGAAATATGTATTACAACTGATCACTTATAGTCTGCATTTATATTGTATTTGTGTAAGTGAATCCATTTTAATAGTAGGCCTACCTACATTCAGTAATTATAATAACAATGTCAGTGTTATGGCATGTGTGTAGGCTTAATTTTAGTGTTGTGGCCATCACCACTAACCTCCCCTTTGGTTTATTTTGATCTTGACATCACTGTATAACTCCTTTTACCCCCCTCCCCACCCCCCTCCTTTTAATGTGAAAATATTGTTAATGTTCGAATACATTCTATTTGTTCTAAAAAATGCTTTCAGCTGACACAATTCCTAGAATTTCTTTTCTAGAGACTAGGGGGTTCTGATTTGATCATTATATATAGGCCGGCAGCTTTTCTGGCCAAGAGATTATTGCTAATTTTCAAAGACATCTAAGAGACGTTTTATACTTGCAAGATTGTACTCTTTATGTGTGTAAATTAATATTTATATTTTTCAAGGCTTGTACCTAGCTGTGGTTCTCAAGCTTCCTAATGCTGCGACCTTTTAAAACAGTTCCTCATGTTGGGTGATCCCCAACCATAAAATTATTTTCGTTGCTACTACACAAATATGTGTTTTGATGGTCTTAGGTGACCCCTGTGTAAGGGTTGTCGACCCCCAAGGGGGTGCAACCCACAGGTTGAGAACCGCTGCTGTAAGTTGGTTAAGTTTTTTTCTTCTGTATTTTGAATTTGTATTTTTATAGAAATTTAATAGTATAATTAAATTGAACTTTGATAGTATCACTAGCTTTGGTATCATTTTCTTCGTACACTGGTTTGCAGTCCATTGTTACATATTGACAATATATTAATGAGCCAAATCTTAACACAGATTAAATTTTCAAAACCAAATATAACAGCACTGAGAGGCAGTAATTGCAATTTAGGATTTATCTCATTTTTAATGCATTCTTTTAATTAGCCTTGTATTGGTTGGATTTAACTTAAGATTAAGAGTCCTTTATTCTCCGCCTCTGAATAACTTGTAAGCCTAAAATTTAGTTATAAGTTACTTAGTTTTTACATTATAATTACATTATTATTACACTATTTGAGGTGGTGGAGGATTGATATGAAAATGTTGTTTAATGGCAGTTTAGTTTATTATAAATTATGTCCAGTAACAAACCAGGGTAAATAGTGACACTGACACTCTCACATAAGGGCATTAATTTACTCAATTTCATTTACTGACCACTGAGTCACCACTGCCACTTGACTTAGCCTAGACCACTAGTACTTCAACTACTAGTGTATATATTAAATATTAAATAAATTTAATTAAGTGACTGTTGACTGCGAGTCTTAGTCGTGAGTGTCAGTCACTAAATGTATCTTAAGTCTAAATTAAGACTTAAATTTAAAGAATCTTGTCTTTTACTATTAAGTCTTACTTCAGACAGTTAAGATCACTTAAGACTTAATTAATAAATTAAAAGTCTAAGTTAATATACCCGTACTTCAGTAAATTCAGTACCGTGATCATATGATTAAAGTAAAATCTTAGTTTTGCTACCCTCTCTTAAACTAGTTACTCCAATATGCGACCGGAAAAAATTCACTGATGCTTTGTAATATATAAACGACGTCTTTTAAACGACACCCTCTAAAACGCGATTTGCGACCTTCAAATAATGCAATTTTAAGACCTAGCACCTGAACAAGTCAGATTCTAAAGCAATACTATATATGCACTTGAGGAAAACAGTTTCGTTTACAATTTTAAACGTTAGACGATGACTAAAGGAGCCAGTAGCTAGGAAATAGTGAAGGGGAAATAACTCTGGGACCTATCAACTTGGACCTTGCCGACACCATGTCTGGTGTTCAAAGTAAAAGAACATCAGAACATGCATGGGTGGATCATACAAAAAAACCCAGAAATAACAGCTTTCTTTCAACCAAATAACTATTCAATGATTGAATATAAATAATTACAACAATATTAATGCGCTTATCTTATAGGCTTTACATAAATGGTTATAACTCTAAGCATGTACTCAGCACTTACACAACCACTTAAAACAACTACCATGCCAGCATTGATTTCTTTTTGGAATAAATGAGGAACAGGAAGATAGTGACTGAGACTGTATTAGTATTGATTGTGAGCAGCATTTATATTTCTCAACGAAAGATGGTAGCTATGGCCTATACTAGCCTATACTTTTTTTTACTTGTTTACTCAATCTCAATTTACTAAATGTCGTTTTGCGAAAATGTCCTACCTCTTTTTTAAGACCCCCTCCAATTTACAAACTCGTTTTAATGGCAATTTAAATCTGAGGTTTTACTGTATTTGTATAATATAATGTATACCTTTATTATATATTGGCCTCTAATTTAAATTTCAAAGAACGTTATTGGCTGGCTTTGCTTACATTTTCCAATTTAAAAAATGATACCCAATCTAATCACTAATACTAATGATTCGGAATAATGATCTGATAATGTTGAGCTATGATTAGGATAAGAATTCACTCAATCTCTACTCTACTCTGACTATATAGTCTCTAGTTCTATACTGACTATGACTATACTTATACACTTTCAGAGTTGACTATGACTATGATACATAATCCAGGCCCATGGTCATTATTATTTCATGGTGAATGATGGTGCTGGCAATTTCATTCAATTATAAATTCAAATGCTGAAAATACTAAATTAATAATACTAATAATATGACTATGTAATGACTATACTGTCACTATACTATGGTCCTATGGTCCAGTTCAGTATCAGTATGATGGTATATGGGCATATGGCATATGATCAATGATGGGCATGGGCCATGGACGTGGGTGATCAGCCCTACTCATAAGCTCAGAACAGAAGTTCACTTAGACTTAGATTAGTTACTTTTACCACTTTTAAAAAAGTGGTAAAATTTCAATATTCATGATCTAATAAACAAGATGATTTTATCTTATTTAAAATAATATTCAAGATTCAATATTAAATCAGAATAAATAATGCTTAGCTTAACAAATTACAAAACGTACTTTGTTTTTTAATCTCTTGCACAGGAAGCAAGTAGTAAGTAGGGCTGCCACTCCAGGGCTGCCACTCACTTTTTTCAAATTTCCCAAGATTTGGTGAACAAATTTCCCAAGATTTCCCAAGATCATACAAATATATAAGAGTTTTTTTTTTTTAAAGGGGGGTTTTCTATGTAATTAATGTAATAATAGATTGAATCAATGCCCCTGAAAAACATGGTATATTAATGGACTGAAATTTATTGAAAAAGACATTTAAAACATGTTTATCACATTTAAAAAAAAAACAATTTGTTTTTAAAAAAATAATTTATAATCCAAAATATCAATACCCACTGGAGTTAGGCTACTAAATATTACCTCCGAATTCTCTGATAAAAATATAATCTACAATACATGTGTAATAGAAGTCACTTGGAAAAAAAAAGCATACAAGGCTAATCAACACAGAATTCCTTTTACAAAGGCAAAAGTTTCTTCATCAAAAAATGATTTTTTATTATTGTAAATCTGTTGATTACAAGTGGG
>CAXITT010000631.1:173764-193895 GCA_964033795.1 Lymnaea stagnalis | reverse complement strand
TTTAATACTGGAACAGTGGACCAGCCCATTATTTATCTTGTACATCATGGAGAGCCTGGATTGTCGTCGTCGTTTCTCCAATGGTGACCAGCCTAGTGTTTCTAGCATGCTGCCAACACTAGAGGTATTTCTTCATCAGAAATGATTTTTTCTTATTGTAAGTCTGTTGATTAGTAATGTGCTTTGTAAAGCAATTAAGCAGAATTTAATAATAATAATTGTATTGAAAATGGATTACAATGATTATGAAAACATTAACTATTTTTATTTTTTCTTGTAAATTTACATTATAACAATTTGTTTTCAAACAAAATACTGTTTCAATTACCTTTTCAGTTATAATCCTACAATATAATATATTATAGTTTCAATATCTTAATCACCTGATAAAAATTAGGCTAGATTTTTACAGATCCATCATAGTTTATGCACAAAGAATTTTTTTTTATAAATCTAATCAAACGCACATTGTTGAAGTAATTGAAATTCATCCATTTTATTATGGATTCTTGATTGAACACATCGTAACATTTTATGTCTGGTGTGTTGACTTTGTCATTTTTTTATGACTAATTGGCATAAATGGCTGTTGGGGTGACAATGTTGGCTCACGCTACAGTTGGAGTTTCATTAGCTTTGTCTCCCCAGTGTTCAAGAAATATATTTAATCAATATATACAATACAATATTGTCCCTATGAAATAAATTTGAAACAATCTCAACTCTTTATTTTTGCATTTCAATAAGAATTTCTTTTGAGATTATAAAGATTTTCTACTATGAACTAACTAACGCACATATTCTGGTGAAGGTCTGAGATTACTCTCTTATGACCCCGGCTAGTAAATTGGCTATCAACTCCATCTGTTGAGCTGAGCCATACAACATTTCCCTCACAAAGGATCCTCCAACCGCCCTGGCTTCCCCCGGGACATCTAGTGCGGGACATTCAGTCAACAGATGTTCTAAGGTCTCTGGGGCCAGGCAGCAATGCCGGCAGGTAGGATCTCTGTTGTTGTCCAACCTCTAGGAATATGTGCGCAAGGGGCAGTGCTCGGTGCGCATCTGCGTCACTAGACTCTGCAATCTACGACCTAACCCCCACCATGGGTCTACTATGAACTAAATGTCTTCCTCTTCTTCAATCTCTGCAGACAGGTGGAGAGTTTCATTTATTTATTTTTGAATACGAAGCCTTTTCTTATATCTTTTGTTTGAACAGACCCATCTCTAACACTTCTTATTAAAGTTTACACTGGGACCCAGTTACATGTAGCACGTCATGCTACATCTATTTCAGTGGTTCTTAACCTGGGTTCGAGCGAACCACAGGGGTTCGGTGGGGTCAGTCTCAGGGGTTCGGCGGAGGTCCAAAAAAAAATCAGAAAAAAAAACATCATCTTTTATTTTTTCCTATTGACAAGGTTAAGAAACACTTATCTCTTTTACTTTATATGTACACATCTGCCCAACACGCAATCACAATATCAATATACATTCAAGTCCTTAACATGCAGAAATGAATTAAAAAATTAATTTTATCCTTGTTATTTTACAAATTATTTTAGTTTATTTTCACTTTAATTTTTATCACATATAATGTTTGCGTTTTATCCAAATACGTAAACAAAATATCTTCCGTTAAGATTTCCCAAGGTTTTGACTGATTTTCACTAATTTCCCCCAGATCCCAATGGGAGTCATGAATTCCCAAGATTTTGTGAAATTTCCCAAGGTGGAAGTGAGTATTACTTTTTTAACTTTCAAAAATCTTATCCATAACCAAATGATCAGCCAATCAGATTTAATGTGTCATTCTCTTCCAATAGAATTACGTTTAACTTCAGCACGTTAGTCGTTGGCAACCCCGTTGCTAAGGTAGCTGCTGTTTACAGCATCTCACGGAAGCGTACGTGTGACTACTTTCCTGTTTGACCATCGGATTCTAGGTTAGAAAAATACAAATAATGTTTAAAATAAATAAATTATTCACTAAATATTATCAAAATTAGAAATTCAACAATACGCTAGTAATCTTTACTTTACTTTGACCTACGGTTACGCCAATTCACTTTTGACTTTTGGGGTGTATCTGAAACTGAAACACTAAGGTTAAGGGATACATTTAATTTAGGGTTCAGGGTATGTTTAGACGGTTTAGGGATACATTTAGTGACATAAATTAAGTAATTAACTGGTTGTGTCAAGCAAGATGGCAGCCATCGCGGGGCGATCTCTAATAATTGCTGACTGAAAAAGACACATCACTAAAAACTAATAATAATATATTTCAATATTATTTCACTCATCAGGCTTGGCCCTAATTTAGTCCCTAAAATTAAATTATATTACAGTATTGAGTGTAAGGCAGTGCATAAGCCTATAACTGGTTCTATTTTATGAATAGTGTACATTTTCTGGCTTAGCTCTATTTTAAAATAATTTTCTGGTCTTGTCATAGGTAGTGAAATAATAATACTGGACCTGTTGATTTCATTAACTGACATTATTTTTGTTTTGTTCTTTTAAAATTTGTTTTTAAAACTAATTTTATAACTTAAATTCCAATTTAGAATGGCAAGGCTTATCACAGCCCCTACTAGATTTACACATGAAGATTGGACCAGGTCCAATTTAACAAAATATGCAAATGCTGATGTGGAAAGACAGCAAGCTGAGCGATTAATTAAAGAATCTGATAGGCTAAAAGATGAGACTGCAAAACGTACCGAGAAAACTCAAAGAGATGTTAACAAGAAATTGGGTGAGCAATAAAAAATTTTAAACAGTAATAAGGCAAGGGACTTCTGAGTAAGTACTGTCTTCTAGTGTAATTAGTATTAAAATATTTTATTCCTTTTGGAAATGTAAAATGAAAGAATTTGAAAATTAAAGACCATAAAATATTTTCAAAAGCTATAGTTATAGAAGTTATTTCACTTTTACATTATGAGCAATCGTAGTGTTGCTTAACATAAAAATTCTACAAGAATATTCTTTTCTTTGTTTATGGTTTATAATAACTTTAATGCTTTTTGTTTGCAAAATTGTTAAATAGGGTAGGCTCTGCTGCAACAAATTTTGAAACATTAAAAGTTAAATTGAGTCTTAACTGTTTGGCAATATCAGCTCTCTAACTTTTTGAGTTTTGTTATTTTAAATGCAACATAAACATGTGTGAAACATATACAGATGCATCACAGATGCATATAGCAAATAAAAGCTTTTAAAATGAAAAACAAGGCTACCTACAGCCCTGGGAAAATCTTGGTATTGTTTATCCTCATATCTGTGCACCATGAATGTACTGCTTATGCTGTCTCATAAGTTCTTAGAAAATGAAGCTATGATAGAGAGCAGGGCAACTACAAAAATAATGACTGCAATAATAATAAGAATAGAAGTTATTTGCATCAAATGTATATTTATTTAATTCTTTTTATTTTTTAGAACAACGTCTGGCAGACATTCGCTACTGGAAGAAGGAATTGGATGACAAACTTGATGGGTTGTCCAAAGAAATTGAGAACTTGTTGGCTTTTAAACAACGTGTTGATAAAGCCCTCCAGGCAACCGAAGAGCCTTTGCATATTGCCAGAATGTGTCTGGCCAACAGGTTCATAGATTTTTAATTCCTCATTATTTCCTATTAATTTTAATTTAGCCTTTTCTCCCCCAAGAAATTAAGATTTAAATTAAATTAAAAATCTTCTTTTTTGTAGAAACTCCCACTAAATAATTACATTTCTTCATGCCAACATTTTATGAACAGATTTTAATAATGGAGAAGGATATTCATTTAGAAATTATTTATATACTTCATTTGTAACATCTGTTGTCACTTTAAATATTACATCTTTTTGTTTTTGTATTGTTTATGAACATTGCCAGATTATTGGACGTTAATATGAAATTTAAAATTAATTAAAATAGCAACATTGTCTTCCTGTCCTGTCCAACTGCTTTTGTTTCTCTGTGATCTTGTTTTCACATCATATGAGCTGTAAAGCATTACATTTTGCCTTTACCTGTGGCATAACTGGCCCAGGCAGTACTTTGAGGTTTGATATAAAATAGGCCTAAATTATATAAAAGGATATGCATTTAGTCAAATTTCGACTACTTCTTTCTGTTTCCACCCAATGAAGTTCAGAAAAATTACATTATTATTATGTTTGTATTTTTTGTTTTAGAGAAAAACGCGTTGGCATTGATCTAGTTCATGATGATGTACAGAAAGAACTGTTGAAGGAAGTTGAGACCATTGAGGGTGTTCAGGCTCTACTGAAAAGAACATTAGAACAATCCACTGAACAACTAAGGTAATGACTTGGAATTAGAAATGCATTGTTATAATTTACAATAATGCATTGTCAAAAATATTTAGTATGAACTAAAGCAAAAAGTCATAGTGTATTTTAATTATAATCAAATTATTCAAATATAATATTCAAATTGTGAAAATGTTTTAAACAACTTTAAATAATTTGTGTAAATATTAAAGTTCTGGTGCATAAAGTTATTTAAAATCTACATTTTTCTTATTGAAAGGTTGAACCGCAAAGCCAAATATCAACTTGAGAAGGATCTGAAAGATAAATTTGGAGCTCAGACCATTGATGAATATTGTGAGAACCTTCGTAACAACTCACATCAAATACATTTTAATGATGGAGTGGCTGTAGTTGAACCCAAGTGAGTCTTTAACATTTACCACTATAAATATCCTCCAATTGTAAGTTTTTTTCTGTATAATTTTTGTAACAGGCATCTTTTAGTTTTGATGAAAGTTTAGTTTAATTTATTTATGTAGAGGTTGCTGTCTCTGTTATTTTTTAATCCTGATTTTTTTCTACAAGTATGACATTGTCAATTTCCTCACTTTTAAAATTAAAGAATTAAAATTCAGGCAATTAAAATAGTAATTGTATTTAACTTTTACAACTGGAATAAAAACATGATAATGATGGGGTGTAAAGTGATTTTCATTTAATTTTGCTGTGGGTCACTTAAAATTATAATTTGTTTCATTGTTCTCTGTATCATCTCTTGATCTGTAAAGCAAATTTCTGATTTTTTGTTTCAGTTCTGTGTCTCCTGAACAGTGGGTAGATTTCTCAAATGACAACATCAACTATGCTGAGAGGGAAAGGATGAACTCTGTTGATCTACGATCTAGCATTGATGGACTTCTACAGCAGACCAGCAATGACATGCGTAAACAGGTCGACAATACCAATGTGGCATTTGCCAATCGTATCTGGGAGTGTAAGGACACCAAGGGAAAGCTGGAGGATAATCTCAACAAGGTATTCAACAATGTGGGGGAAATATTATGTTCATGTTAAAGAATTATTCATAGTAGTATTGCCATCACAGTGAGCCAGGTTGTTGGTGCTATCTTTTTTACCATTTAGAGGGGTATAAATGATTGTTCATAATGCAATGCAATTACATCCCTTTAGCAGATTGATTTTGAAGAAGAGGGGGCTATAGATGAGTAGGAATGGTGACACAGTGAAATTGAAGAGATTGGAGCCTCTGCCGCCAGTTTTCTTTAAATAATGAAAAACTGCATAATTGTATTTCTATGAGGTGTTACTGATTAAAAATACATTTTTCTGATTTTTCTGTTGTCTAGGTCATTACTCAAATCAAGGAACAGGAAGAGAACATTGCAACTCTGCAGATGGCCATCCAAGCCAAGGAAGCCCCAATGAAAGTAGCTCAGACACGCCTTGAGACCAGACAACACAGGCCCAATGTTGAACTCTGCCGTGACCCCGTGCAGTACAAACTCATTGAGGAGGTACACGAAATCAGTGATTCTGTTGCTCAGCTGCAAGCCCGTCTACGCGATGCTAACAGCTCACTCAAAGGACTTGTCCGCAACCAGTTGGAACTGGAGGAAGACATAGCAGTCAAAGCAAACACCCTGTTCATTGATGAAGTTGAATGTTTGGGGATGCGTAAGAGTATCAACATTCAAAATTTCTAAAGATTACAAGTACAAGGAATGGAAAATTTTCCATTAACATGTAAATCACTTTAATAGTTTGGATCTACATATCAATAACTGTGAAATGAAAATTTTTGTCAGATTATTTTATTTTGGAGTATTGGCATCAGCTTGCAGGTTGCATATTTCATGCCATGTAACTTTGTGTTCATAAAATGAAAGGATTTCCAACACAAACAACAAATTATTTTTTAAGGTAATATCCCAAGCACACTCCATATTATTAAATGTTGAACATGGAACATCAAAATAAATTTAAGCCATCAATTTTTAAAATTCTTTTAAAAATGTTCTCACAATCTTCGCTTTCTTTTGTTGAAGAAATAGATTTGTTGAAAAACCATTTCAAATGTTTTTTGTGTGTAATTGTCACATTAATAAATATATGTAATATGCTAATGTTCACTAAATGTTGTTTATATAGTTAAATCTACTGTGGCAAAACTGATTGTTCATTTTGTAATATTTATTTATACAAAATTATACATATTTTTTATAGTAATTTAAAATAATCCTTGCTGCATGTGAAGGCTTTTTGGACGAGTTTAATTATAATATACATAAAATGGGACATAATTTGGTCATTATGCACAACGGGAATATTATTTTTCAGGCGTTTCATTAGTCATGTTGAAATTTATATAATTTTCTATTATAGGAAATAATTACTTTGCGCATAGGTTCATTTTTATATCACTCTTGGTCATTGTGAAAATTTCCATCTGAAGATTTTTCAGAAAAACATTGTGTTTGTGGTATGGATTGAAAAACTCACTAATAAGGTTAATAATATTATAATATAAAATAGTTTTGATTAAATTGAGCCATATACAATTTGATTGACAACAAGATATTTCTTAATAAAGTTCTTAACAAAATATAAATATAATTCATTTTAATAAAATTTTGTGTGTATAATTTATTTTGGAAGAGTGCAAATTACATGCATATTCATTTATGTTGTGTAACCATTGGGTGGAGATCTAAGGAATGTGTGTTGTCTTGTTGTGTTTATTTTTTGTTGATCTGGTCAAAATATTAATGATAATTTTTGTTTGGAACAATAATTAAAAGAATGATTAATAATGAAAAAATTTCCTTAAACACAATGGTTATTATGGCATCAGATTGGGCAGGAAGATGGTGTACATTCTAAATTTGATCTTGATGGAGGGATGGTTTTTGAGTGGTTACTTGACAAGGTCAATCAGTAGTGAGGAGCTGCTTAGTGCATTGTCCTAACATAAAGCCAGCCAACAGCAAAAGTCCTGGTCATTTATGACATAAAAAGAGCTAAGAGCCAATATACTGGTGTTTTATAACATGAAATTAGCCAACAGCAAAAGTTGCCAAGTGATGGAGGAAATGCTTAAATCTATTTATCCCTATAAATAACATTGAGATGAGAGGAGAGAACTGAATTCTCTGATATAACCATCGCAAAACTCATAAATGCGTATTATACAGGGTGGCCCAGAATAGTGATAGCAATCTCTTACAATGTGATATAATTACATCAAATTTTGTTTAACTGTATCAATAATAGTTTATATTCATTGAGAAGCAAAAGTGGTATGGCGGCCTATTGAACATATTTTCAGATTAGCCTAATGCTTGGCATACAACTGTAATTTTTTTCTTAAAATGATTAAATAGATTAAATAACCCTTTTCTACCACGTGTTCTCACATTTTTGGGCCACACTGTAGCTTTAATGGAAGAGGACTTTCATCATCATCAGTGGCACTACAGAGCTCTGACCTGCTTCACCACATCCTTCCATATGGATTAATCCATGACTTTCCGCGTTCCTAGCTTTCTGCCGGAGGGTCATAAAAATATTAGACTAATATAGTTCAGGGGCGTACAAAAATGTGCGGTTGTGAGTTTAGTGGCGGTTGGGGGGGGGGGGGGATCACTAATTGGGTTACTTGTATACATGTTTTGTCAAATTTTCAGCCCCATCCCCACTTACTCGTCATTAGATTTTATTAAGGATTAATTATAAAAACTTTGTTGTTAGGGATTGTTAAATGTAACTTTGCTTTTGTTCGTGTTTTTTTTTTTTTTTAATGGTGTTGTGGAAATATCTTTGAAAGGCAATTGACCCACTTCCTGTCAACATATCGAGCTGAAACGTTGACGATGACAACACATTCTTTCAAATTTTCAGCCCCAACCCACAAAAAATCCACTTTAATGCTACAAAAAATCCACTATAATGCTACCGATTGCAGGAAATAAAATTCCCGATAACTGTGCTAAATGAGATTCTTAAAAATATCGCAAGTGCGTTTGGTGCGTAATATTTTATTTTGTTTTACAGAAATATTTGGTGCTTTAAAGTTGGTGGGGCATTGGAAGAATATCAATAAAATATTAAAGGTTGTTAAAAATTTTACAAGATAATTCTTGATCAGTTTCCCTTGTCTGTATTCGAGGTAAAGAACACATCACATCACAATGGCTTTCAAGATAATGGATATGCCTATAGCTTTAAGATTACAAAAAAACATATATGTGGTGTACAGTGTCGTAATAAATTAAAACACACTGAAAAATGTCTTATCAACTCGTAGGTTTGTTTTTTTCCTTCATGGCATCGAATTTATTGCATCGGTTAACAAATAAGGTTTACATTGTACAGAGTTAACACTATAGCAGGAGTTACATCAACTAGTCAACAGATGCTGGCTCATTCACATTCCGGACCGTAAAAAGGGCCTCGCGGAACATAAGGCAGAGGCGTAACTCACATGGGTGATAGCGGGGGTATTCCCGTACCAATTTGAGACCCGTAACAAAGCTACAACATTATCTGATATTTTAAACACAATAATACGGTGTTACGTCATTTTCTAACTACGTTTGTGTGGTGTTTTTTCAACAGCTTTGTCCTTACAGCTTTGTCCCAGTAGGTTTGTCACAGTAGGTTTGACCCAGTAGCTTTGTCCCAGTAGGTTTGTCCCAGTAGGTTTGTCCCAGTAGGTTTGTCACAGTAGGTTTGTCCGAGTAGCTTTGTCCCAGTAGCTTTGTCCCAGTAGCTTTGTCCCAGTAGGTTTGTCCCAGTAGCTTTGTCCCAGTAGGTTTGTCACAGTAGCTTTGTCCGAGTAGCTTTGTCCCAGTAGCTTTGTCCCAGTAGCTTTTTCGTTGCGAAGATTTTTATTTTTTTGTACAATAATTTAACAGATGTCTACGGCTTAATCTTCTACTTAGCAGTTACCGGTACCCTAAACAGCAGCAACTGACCTTGTCACTAGCTAACTGGTCAAAACGTAAGTATCATAATATCGTGATGATCATTGACCTCGTCACTAACTAGCATGGTCAGGACAATCATAGGATAATAATATCGTGATGATCATTGACCTCGTCACTAACTAGCATGGTCAGGACAATCATAGGATAATAATATCGTGATGATCATTGACCTCGTCACTAACTAGCATGGTCAGGACAATCATAGGATAATAATATCGTGATGATCATTGACCTCGTCACTAACTAGCATGGTCAGGACAATCATAGGATAATAATATCGTGATGATCATTGACCTCGTCACTAACTAGCATGGTCAAGACAATCATAGGATAATAATATCGTGATGATCATTGACCTCGTCACTAACTAGCATGGTCAGGACAATCATAGGATAATAATATCGTGATGATCATTGACCTGGTCACTAACTAGCATGGTCAGGACAATCATAGGATAATAATATCGTGATGATCATGCTGAAGTATAACAGGAGAACCATCCACCGAGAATATAACATTGGAAGTGTTTTGGGCTTTAGATGTGCTGTGTATAGTTCAGGGCTACTGATGTGCTGTGTTTAGTTCAGGGCTGCTGATGTGTCGTGTGTAGTTCAGGGCTACTGATGTGTTGTGTGTATTTCAGGGCTACTGATGTGTTGTGTTTAGTCCAGGGCTACTGATGTGTTGTGTGTATTTCAGGGCTACTGATGTGTTGTGTTTAGTCCAGGGCTACTGATGTGTTGTTTGTATTTCAGGGCTACTGATGTGTTGTGTTTAGTCCAGGGCTACTGATGTGTTGTTTGTATTTTAGGGCTACTGATGTGTTGTGTTTAGTCCAGGGCTACTGATGTGTTGTGTGTATTTCAGGGCTACTGATGTGTTGTGTTTAGTCCAGGGCTACTGATGTGTTGTTTGTATTTCAGGGCTACTGATGTGTTGTGTTTAGTCCAGGGCTACTGATGTGTTGTTTGTATTTTAGGGCTACTGATGTGTTGTTTGCAGTTCAGGGCTACTGATGTGTCGTGTGTAGTTCAGAGCTACTGATGTGTTGTGTTTATTTCAGGACTGCGGATGTGTTGTGTTAAGTTCAGGGCTACTGATGTGTAGTGTGTAGTTCTTGGCTGAAAATGTGTGCAGTTCAGGGATAATTTTAATGATTAGTTTAATACTTAGAAAGATAGATCTTTAAAAAAAAGTATTCTGGTTTTCCTGAATTACCTCCCTTAGACCATGCAGTCGTGTAATATTCCTGCTATTTTCACGTTCAATAAGATGTCTAAATTTAGCAATTGAAACTTTATTATTATTATTATTATTATTTTAAAAGATCAATGTTGTCTCTGATACACATGATAACAGAGCTTCTGATATTATATTTGTAAATAGAAGGTTTACCCACATGACATGGAATACGTCTTCACCCTACCACGTGAATGAACAAAATTTGAAATGCGAAAAGTTAATTTATTATTATTTTTTTATTTTTTTTTGTTTCTTTAGTTTCCATTGCAGATCCCGCCACTTGTTATACTATTATACACTTTTAAAATTGATTCTCTTCCAGTCATACTTCAAGTACAAGGCCTAAATACAGAGTCTTTAATACAAGGCCTATGAACCGGGCCTTTACTCTCTAACTTTTATCACATAAAATCAACAGAGATATTATTAGTTCAGTCCCCTGAGGTCTCCCAGCTGGATCGCTGATATTTGACATTGAATTTGTGGCCAAACTCATTCAACAAAAATAACAAGAATCACACTTATCATTTATATCACTTCACTTTATGCAACATGCAATAAATGATCAGAATATGCCACATGATTGTTCATTATGTTTGAGTGTGGAACTCTCTAAGTGTATACAGAGGCGTGGCTAAGGGGGTTCAGGGGGGACAGATGTCCCTGAGCACCAGACTAGTTCTGAGCACCAGACTAGTTAGGGGCGCCAAAATGTGCTTTGATATGATTATATTGATGAAAATAATGGGTTTGAGAGTTGAAAAAAGAATGGGAGGCTCTTTAAAATGAATCTTGTCCCCGGGCGCCAAACACTCTAGCCACGCCTCTGGGTGTATATCCCAGGACCCCATACAGCCAGTTTTTAGAATGTCTTAATAATATAAAGAAAAATAGGATGCCCACTTGGCTGGTTAAAAAAAAAAAATCAAAGTGTCAACATATTGTTACAACATCGATGAGTCGATGGCGTCATAATTTATGGGAACTCAACTGAACTGATTGTTCTGAATATTTTTATCCAACAGTTCTCAGCAGAATAGACTGCCACATCAGACCAGGCCGTCTACGTAGCCAGACGTAGCCCCACGAGGTCAAATGATGCCCACGGTCAATGGTCAGCAAGCAGAAAATCGTCTGGCACTGAGGTTAAGGCGGGTAACTCCGATGTGTTTGAGCGGATTATTTCCGTACAGAGGCTGGGGAATGTCAAGGACGTAGGATAACTCGTGGAGGTCCTCCATCTCCGACTGGTAGTCGTCAATGAGATCTTGGTGCTCCGCTGTGCATCTCTGGAGCTTAAGCTGCGAATAATGAAAGTAGACAGATTTACGCAACACATTCACCGGGCAGAAATTTTAACCGTATCAGGAATATTTTGAGCAATACAGAACACAATTTACAGGCTCAAGATAGTGGCTTGCGAAAATTCCTTTAAATAAAAGATAAGATCGCATATTCTAAACATGAAAACAAAACTTATTTTACAAAAAAAAAAATAATAATTTTCTTTTCTTTTTAATTGCAGACCGTCAGTTCTACTTTTTAAAGACACTAATGTTAACGATTCAACGGTTCGTTTAAAATAGTGGTTCTCAACCTGTGGGTCGCGACCCCTTTGGGATCGCACGACCCTTTCACAGGGGTCGCCTTAGACCATCTGAAAATATATATACTCTACAGTTATATAGTATCAACAAAAATATTGTGTGGTTGGGGGTCGCCACAATTAAAGGGTCGCGGTATTAGAAATGTTGAGAACAACTGGTTTAAAAGAACGTATTTTATGTATAACGGCTCATAATTGTTTTTAACAAGAAGCTTTGTTATAGATTATGTCCCCAATGGGGCATCTTATTATATACATTTGTATTTATTTCGGCGTAGAGCAATTGTATGAAAAACTGAGATGGCAGGTCAAAAGTTTACCTGGTGGATGTCTTGTCGTATGGTCAACAACTGTCTGGCCAAGGTCTGGTCTTGACTTCTCATCTCTTGCTGTGGAGTTATCAAAGCATCCCTTTAACACTGGACGAAGTTGGGTGACGTTGTTGTTCTATTTGGTGTTACAGATGTAACACGCGGTGTAAGTGTAAGATAACTCAAGTGTCGTGTGTGTGTGTGTGTGTGTATATACAGCTAGAGTAGATACGTAAGTCTTAGTGACCAATTCAATTAAAAGGATCATGTTGATCGATCGCATTCAATTACAATGATCATGTGGATTGACCGCTTTCAATTAAACTGACCATGTTGATTGGCCGCACTAAATTAAAATGACCATAATATTGATTGACCTAATTAAAATAAAATTGCCTTATAATCGAACTGTGTCCAGCATTTGAAACAACCCCCCCCCCCTCTCACCATGCCCCACTCACCAGTTCATTCTTGAGCCAGTCCAAAGCCTCGTTGATGCGTTGTTTTCGGTCTGTGGTCAGCCTCTCTTCGGACACGTCCCCATTCAAGTAGCCGGCCGTCACCCTGGTCTCCGACCCTTCCATGTACTTCTGCCTCCACAGCATGATGCTGGGCCGCCGAGGGCTGAGCTGCAGCTTCTCGGTGGTCTCTTTCAGCCGCTTGAAGTCTGACACGAGGTAAGGCGTGTCTTCCGAGCTGTCGATGACACTGTTACTGCCTTCGCTGAGCTCGCCCTCGGACAGCGAGCCGCTGGAATCAGAGCGCACGCGCCTGTTAAAGAAGGAACTGCCGAATTTGGAGGAGCTGTACTTGGAAGTGAGGTACGGCAGCCTCCGTGATAGAATCGGACTGAGCCTCGTTGTGAGGTTCTCGGGGTCCGTGTCGGGCGATCTGTCGGCGGCGGCGGTGTCAGGGGCGAGGCGGCCGGTCCCCGCGCTGGGGGTGATAGTTATCTGAGGTATGGTCACCCCCATCAAGGCGGCCCCTTCGGAGAGAGGCCGACAGGGGGTGGTTGCTGTGGCCAGTCTCAGACGATGGCTGAACTTGGGGCTGTGAGACAAAGAGGGCAGGGGCGAGGGAGGGGATGTCGACGTCAGGTTGAGACGCTCGGCTGTCTCCCTTATTCGGGCCAGTCCGTATCCATCCGCCACGATCTTAGGGGCGGAGCTAACAGGAATAGTGACGGCGTCACCATTCGTTAACGCATCTGGTTTATTCTTGGCAACAGCTTCAGGTGTCCGTTTTCCTTCGTCGTGTTGTAGTCTAGCTGGAGGAGGGGGGCTAGATGCGGGAGCTCTTTCCTGGAATGGTTTTAAAGGTAAACCCGTTGGACTTGAACTCCCGACATGCGCACCGTTGTGCTTCGATGCCGACTTCCTGTTTTTCTTTTTCTTCCACGCTGGAGTTTTTATGTCCGACGAGGGTGACGGTGGATCGTGGTGGACATTTATGGATTTCGGTGGAGCGGCTGTCGTCGACTTTGGAGGTTTGGCGCTGGCGTCTTTGGGTGGGTTTTTTTTCGTGGAATGTTTTGATTTCCCCGGACTAGGCGAATGGGATTTTGTCTGGTTTGGCGTCTGGGGTTCCCCGGGGAGACTACCGCCGCCGTTGACGGCCTTGTTTCCCTTGCCATGTCTGGCGCCATCTTTGTTCGAGTTTTCTTTCGCGTTGAGTTTTGTCTTCACGACGTCACCGAGATCCAAGATGACTTCCGGCACACCCGCGTCATCACTGTCGTATTCTTGGATGATGGACAGGGGCCGCTTCCTCTGCTGGCTGGGCGTCATGCTGGGGTCGTCTGGCCGCGTACCCATGCTGAGATGACGAGCATGTGAGCTGATAACACCGGATCACATCCAGGTTATATCCATGTCTTCTAGCATAGCGCAGGACGTACAGCTGCGAAGTAAACAACAATTGTATGTTAGATGTTAGGATGGGATGTACGCAAACCACAGTTAAGGTGATACAAATAATTTTTTACTTAACGACAATGAATAATGCAATTTAAAAAAAAAAAAAAATGATTTTTTTTTTAAAACAGGTTTGGTCACATGAAATTACGGCACCCCAGCCAGCCAATGAATCGACATCATTACATATGTATTGTAGACATCAAATCAATTATCAATATTTTCTTTTTTTAAGTACGCTCTCGGCATTTGCATCAACTAATGTTGTCAGTATTTGAATTTTAATGAGATAGGGCAGGCCTGCACAACATACGGGCCGCGGGTCACATGCGGCCCGCCAGCACCCACTTTGCGGCCCGCGAAGTAACGAAATATTCTGTATTTTTATTATTTTATATATAGCCCCCCCCCCCCTCTCCAGTGCCGTCTTAAGGCATGGGCACAGTGGGCACTTGCCCAGGGCCCCGCAATTTTAAGGGGCCTCACGTTTCTAGGTGACCTCCTCTTATAGAGGCATCCTGCTTTACATATTTTTTAATGAATATTGAAAGATTTTGACAAATGCCAATTTCCCAATTTTAATCCACGATGTACAACAGCACATTCCAAAGTTAATATTATAAATGCGAATGAAAGTTGGATAATTTAAAAACGTCTAAAGGGGAATAACTCTCGTCAACAAGTTTTAATTTTCCCAGATATGAATCGGAATAAAAGGAAAAAAATTATGTTTACAATCAATGTTCGCTTTATGCTGACTCACAGATGCCGCGCAGCAGTTTTGAGTATCCACGCAGCAAATTTCTATGTAAGTGTGTGTTTTTGTTTGTGGGCTGTAAAACTTTACACACAACTGTACGATTTTGCACACAGCTGTACGATTTTGCATACGAACCAGCAAACCTTAGAGGGAACATTGCTTACAATCATGTAAGACGTAGACAAAGAAAGTCTACTCTGAAACCAGTTAAAGTACGACTGAAGTTAATTAGCATTGTATAAAGGAATGTTTAGGTCGCCATTGAATAATGCTATTTAAAAGTAAATTTATAATTAAAATAACAAACAAATAACGTTATATTTTCTAATCTGAAAAAAATATATTATTTTCTGTATCAAGAAAACATATTGAGATGATAAATAGAGCGCAACAGTCACCATAGGTCTGGTCTGAAGGCAGAAATATATAGGTATTTAGGTATAATAATAATTAATGTTAATCTGACATTACATCACTCAGACACAGAGATCGATTTGATTGATTGCACGATAAACAATCATTTCCCAATGTTCGTTTTTATGGCCGGGCACTTGTGAGTTTGAAAGGACAGACAAATACTTACGTAAAACATAATTATATCTATCTTTTTTACAAATTATCTTTTGAACGGATCGCCGCTATTACAATACAATAAAGATATTTAGAATACATTTATATGTTTCTGGGTGTTTAACCCTTTACGCGAAAATGACACGCAGTTATAGGAGTTGAGCACTGACGAGAAATAGAGCTACAGAGATTACAAGGAAAACGTGTAAACTTGTAAAATTAACATCTTGGTTATAGCCAATGCCGTCTTACGGCCCTTGTCTATGGGACGAACATGAGATGTTAGCGTTTAATTCACTATTAAGGGCCTAACTTAAGGCGATTTTGCCTCCTCCTGATATTGGCGACTCGGGTGATTGACCCTCTGGACTCCTCCTTAGCACGGCTCTGAATATATAGAGGGTTAAAGGCCCCAGTCTATTACAGTGCCCAGGGTGTCAGCTGCTGTTAAGACGGCCCTGCCCACCTGTCATATTTTCTTTTGGCCCGCACAAGTCCTGTCCTTTTTTCTTTCTGACCCGCCTAAGTTTTTCATAAAGTATTACGGTCCGCCTTACATCTGGAGTTGTGCAGGCCTGAGATTAGGGGCAATAACACTACTATGGTGGTAAGGACGATCATAAACCATCGCTTTCCAAAGAAAACACACTGACAGAATACAAAAAGAAGTATATTCCGTTTATTCATAATCGATAAATGAAATTTTGTTTCTGATGAGATGACTTCTGACTCTTTAGAAATTTCTAATAATCACCTCATTTAAGTTTTGACATGCCTACAAGATGCCAGGTAAAACAGAAACTATTGTATATATAAGTATAAAACAATGTATTTATTTTAATCAAAATTTGACATGCGCCCGTGGAAGGTTCGCGTCGTTTTATGGCAGACGTTCAAGAAACAAGAGTTTTCCTATCTGGCCACGTATCGTGCCTCCAGGTGCAGCAGACGTGAGGGACGCGTCATGTCGTCAGCTGACACGATTGCCTCTAATCATTAACCTAGTTAACGGGTCTCGATATCTAAAATTGATGTTGTGATGGAAGCTTTGTAAGATTGTTTGAGATTAACCTATCGATAAATGCGTGTGTTGATATGTGTGTGTGTGTTGGTTTGTGTATCAGTGTAGTTTTATGTGTCAGTGTGTGTTGGCACCGTTCGTATATGTGTGCATGTTTGTTGGTGTGTGTGTGTGTGTTTGGGCGCTAGTGGGTATTTTGGTTGGTGTGGGTGTGTGTTGGTGCGCGTGTGTGTTGGTGTGTGTGTGTGTGGATGTGCGTGTGCTTTGGTGTACATGTGTGTTTGTGTGTGTGTTGGTGCATGTGTGTGTTGGTGCGCGTGTGTGTTGGTGCGCGTGTGTGTTGGTGCGCGTGTGTGTTGGTGTGTGTGTGTGACTTTTTTGAGCCAATGAGGTTCTTAACTTTTTGACCCGCATTCCTTCTTGATTTAAAACTATTGCCGGGACACTCATCTGGACATCAAACCAGTCTCTCATCCCCCCGCCCACACGGTAAAAAAAATTGCTATTAAAAACATCTTAAAACTGATAATCTGGGTTTTACAGCACCCCCTGTCACCGCACCCCCTGTCACCGCACCCCCTGTCACCGCACCCCCTGTCACAGCACCCCCTGTCACCGCACCCCTGACACCACACCCCCTGTCACAGCACCCCCTGTCACCGCACCCCCTGTCACCGCACCCCCTGTCACCGCACCCCCTGTCACAGCACCCCCTGTCACCGCATCCTGTACCACCCAAGGCACAGTGACGTAGTAAAGCTCTACAGTGTTGGAGTATATCCATGATTCCATTAAATGTGTTTACATTGTGTTGTGATTTGAAAATGTTTTCAACATGTGTATAAACAATGTGTTAAATGTCCACACAACTGACCGATGGGTAAAAGCTCTCTCCATGACCTTCACTTTAATCTCTACTGACCGACGGTCATTCCATTTAAGTTCTTTCCAAGCCCTAAATAATGTCTCCTTTCCTTTTGTCATTCACTCTTTCATTGCTCAAGATGTGCCTTAAATTCTTGTGTGTGTGGCGACGAGTGTATTACACGAGACAAAGACAACACAACAATGGTCAAGGACTGTGTGAAGCTGGAACTTGGACAACATGGGGGAAATGTCCCTGAGCGATCGCTTTGGACAAATATTCAATATTTCATCAAATAAAAATAAAAATATGATTCCTCGAAAAGTTGACACACACCTAGCCGTGAGTCAAGGAGAGAGCCTTTGCATTTTGTGTGTACACTAGTACAAATCATGACAGAGTGTGTGTACACTAATTGCACACGTCTTTAATTTTTTGTGTATACAACAATCCTCTTATATAAAATAGCGTAATTACTTCAAATACAAGGCTAACAATAAGTCATGATCGTACTAACAAATGACGTCATTAGTTTTATTTTCTTTTCCCTGAGAATTTGTTCACGTTTCCGTCTTTCAGATGACTACTCTCCGACTCAATGACTCTGCAAAGCGTGACAATGATAACAAGATTACCCAACACGGGATTTATTCATTTAATTTTGTTTCGCGTTTCAGTTGAGCTATGCGTGACCAGTAACACCAACTGTAACACCAAATCATGAATTCTGCTGGTGTAGAGACTCGAGATTCTCCAAATAACTGGGTTACTGAGTGCGTTTCAAAAATAGAGAATACAAAAAAAACTTTTCCTTTAAATAAAAATCTCAATCAAACACTAAACTTCTCTTTTTTTCAAATACCAGATTTTGAAGCAGCTTTTGAAAAAAATGTATTGCCAAACATTATTGACTCAGTGGCGTCGCCTTGTTGATTCGTCGCCGACGCTGCCAAAATATCAATATTGGGGCAAAAAATCAGGCCATAAAATTTGTGGAAATGGTTTGAAGAAATTTTGCCGCAAGACTCTAAGGACAAACAAAAGACAACATCAAAGTGCTAACAGGCTGTTCGATTGCTTTTTGCGGCATTCTTGATACTCGCTCCGCCATTGAGACGGTCAGCGCAGAAGGACGTATAGGGCAGGGGTGCCCACATTTTTTACGAGTCTCGGCGCCCTTGCTGCATCTAGGTTTCACGAGGTGCCCAACACACACTTGCGTCAAGTGCTTTGAGAAATAGCAATTTTTTTTTTATGATTTTGTTTTACACTTCGCGGCGCACATGTGAGAAAACCGTGGCTCTCTTCGTGGACGGCGGTGAACAGTTTGGGAACCTCTGTTTTAGCGGATTTAGGGTAGGGGTTTGAAGAAGCCATGAGATCATAAGTGACAGGGAGGGGGTGGGGTATTACAGTGGAGGAGGAGATCATAAGTGACAGGGATGGGGGGTGTTACAGTGGAGGAGGAGATCATAAGTGGCAGGGATGGGGGGGGTTACAGTGGAGGAGGAGATCATAAGTGGCAGGGATGGGGGGGTGGGGGGGGGGGGGGGGGGGGGGGGGGGGGGGGGGGGGGGGGGGGGGGGGGGGGGGGGGGGGGGGGGGGGGGGGGGGGGGGGGGGGGGGGGGGGGGGGGGGGGGGGGTGTTACAGTGGTGGGACGTTACATTGGGTCATATCGGATGTCGGATGAGGTTTTGAGTGTCTCGACTTGAGTTCAACAATCGTTGATTGGACAGAAACGACGTTAAGTGATACACGATTGTAATTGTTGTTTCAATGGACGCATGGGGGATGCATTATGGGTGGGTAAAACATAATGTGACGTACTGTGGGTGGGAAAGACATATTATGGTGACGCACCCTGGGTGGGAAAGACATATTATGGTGACGCACCCTGGGTGGGAAAGACATATTATGGTGACGCACCCTGGGTGGGAAAGACATATTATGGTGACGTATCATGGGTGGGAAAGACATATTGTGACGTGCTATGGGTGTGAAAGAATATTATGGTGACGCATCCTGGGTGGGAAAGACATATTGTGACGTGCTATGGGTGTGAAAGACACATTGTAAAGTACCATGAGTGGGAAAGACGTATTGTGAATTACTGAGAAGAACCTGCTTTGGTTTGGTGTGATGAACGTAGAAGGAGGACTTCAGTGAGGACTTCAGTGAGGACTTCAAATTGGGTTTAACATGTGGTCATTTGATGGGATGTAATATCGCTTTGGGCAGCTTGGACCTTTTCTGATGGGTAGGTTGGACTTTATCTGATGGGCAGGTTGGACCTTATCTGATGGGCAGGTTGGACCTTATCTGATGGGCAGGTTGGACCTTATCTGATGGGCAGGTTGGACCCATGGGCGCCCGCAGAAAACTTTCTAAGGGGGGGGGGCAAAAAAAATCGATTAACTTTCCAGGGGGGGGGGACACAAAATTTTTAGTAATGTTTTAATATAGTTTTTTTTTTACTGTAGCGTATTTGTATGGTTAACGAACGGACAGGACATCAGCTTAGTTACTTTCTCTTTTTTTTCTCTTTACTTTTATGATTGTTT
>CAXITT010000631.1:134657-170403 GCA_964033795.1 Lymnaea stagnalis | reverse complement strand
CCCCCGAACACGCTTTTACCCCCCCCCCCCCCCCAAACCAAACCACCACCACCAACAACAATCTAAATTCCCCTGATACCCCCATGCACACAGCAACCAGTGCAGCAATTAGCCTGTGATAATTCTTTGGGGCCGGATCAAGAGATTAAGGTATTATCTAAGGCAAGTAAATGTTGGTGCCACCTGCAGACTAAGGTGGGCTGTCAGCATCCTGTCACACACCCTGTCACAACAGTGTCACCCTTTCTACCAGGCACACGCACACCTGTAACACCAGGGGCGTTTTCGTGGGGGGTACATTCTCAAGTCATAGTAACGGCACCTCGTTACTTAAGACATTCATTTAGAACTGGGAAGATTTTACCACTAACTGCTGCATGTGACGTCAAGTGACACCATCTTCTTTTATATATGTTACGCTTCTGGTATGACTTGTGGACTGCTTCCTAATTTACTGCTTCCATTTTCGGCTCCTTCCAAATAAGCGAATTTGGTATTGAGAGTATAATACAAATAATTCTATATGTTTGAAAGAAAGTATGTCTCAATAATGAGTTGAATAGCACTTAAAATATAATCCCGATAAATACGCTAAATGATTTATTTTTCTAAAATGCAACGCAACAGCGTTTGGTGTGTAATATTTCCTTTTTGGAAAATGAAATCATCTCAATTTATTAAGTATGGTGTAAAATATATTCGGTTTAAAAGTGGTTGGGGCATCAGAATATTTAATAGAGTTCATGGTCGTGAAATAAGGGATCATGGGGGAGGGGTGGAAAGGGTGTAGCAAAAATTGGGATTCTTAAATTTGCGTCTCTTGAGTTTATGCTTTTTCAACTCACTTAAGTAGATGGGAAATCCACGCATTGCTGTCGCCAATGTTTGGCGGGTTATATCTGAATATCGTGGCTGCTTCCTAATACACAAATTTGGTGCTGAGATTACTTTCAGTGTAACACTTGCGCTAAACATTTTACAACGCAATACTATCTTCAAACCCCCCCCCCCCCACACACACAAAACTTAACCCCTCTGGCATATTACCTGACACCCACTCCAGTTGCCATTTTCTTCCAGTGCGACTCCTGCAGCAAAAATTTTCAAACACGAACCTCTCTTGCTAAACACAAGAAAAACAAGACAAATCATTGCTCCCTTCAACTACAGGAGTGCCAAAAATGCAATTAGAAGGTTCACTGCACGGGATAGTTTGACTATGCACAGCTAAGGTCATTCACAAATCTTGCAGTGCAACATCCGCAAAGCAACGTTTCCACACCAACGCAGTCCCAGCAGAGATCCACACAATCCTCTTCCTGTCACCACAGGTACTTTCCACCCGATTTCTGTCTTCCCGTCCAAGAGTACAACATTGGGTGTCCAGACCAGCAGTGCAAACACTGTCATGCGCTATACTGGCCTGCTGAGCCTAATACATCCAGCAAGTAATCCACAAGCGGCCACGAAGGCAAAGTAATAGCTTTACCACCATTGCGGGAGCCACTTGTGTCTTTACAACAACTTCTCACCCAGCACACTCTAGAAGCTAAACAATTATCGCGAACACAAACGAGAATACAACACTTCTGTAGCGTTTGCTTCCATGGGTGCACATGCTTCCATGGGTGCACATGCTTCCATGGGTGCACATATGACCCAACCTCCTGGCCACGGACCATTCTGTTTTAAAATACGCGGGGAAATTTATCACAAAATCTCTCCACTATACACTATAAGCGCTTCTACCTCTCCAGGAAATGGACAGTTGTACGTTTTAGACACAGCACAAGCAACTGAAGCACGCTTTCAAAATAAAGCAAACTCTGCATGCAGCGAACATTTACTTCTCCAGCTAGATTCCCTGCTCAGCATCATCAACCCCTTCGCTAAATCATAACAACACCTGCGTGAAATCCCTCAGACCAAGGCAACAGCATCTGGACGAATGATTTTCAAGGAAAACCCTGGGCTTGCCTCAAGACGATACAAGGTCCCGATATGTCACACCGATTTGCGGAAATTTTCGTCGGAGAAGATGTTGAAAACCCTGCCGAAAGGGAGATTAGCATCTATCCCAGAGGCTACTCCTGTAAGCATCGACGCCCAATATGAATAGTGATCCTATGGTTTACCCGCTTTTATTTCCTTACGGGGACGTTGGCTGGCACAAAGATGTACAACATGTTCCAGATAAAGGAACCACTAAGCGAATCAGACTTACTCTATGCCAATTCTACGCGTACAGATTAGCAATGAGGAATACGTTTAGTACGTTGCTTTGCAGTGGCCAACTATTCCAACAGTACGTCGTAGATGCGTACGTTAAAACATAGGGCGCACGCCTCATTTCGTCCGTAATGGATACTTCTTGAGTTGTTTACTGTGCTCCATTCTTTATTATATTTTCATTTCTACTGTTGGCTGAGGAAGGCTTTATGCCGAAACGTCCTTGCTTTTTGTCCTGTTATCTCATTTCAAGCTTCCACATACCTTGTTTTGCTATTTCATTCATTTGCTAAGCTTGAAAGCAGTCCTTTCATTTATATTTTTACAAATATTCTGCTCAGTCTGGCGTTATGAAGTTGGTTTAATTGATTCCACTAGAGGAGAGCTCATAAGGGAATCGAGTATGTTGGCTGTAATGGAAGATCAAGCTTTCCATTTTGTATACATCCTTAAAAGTAAGGGTTGAATCTATTTAGAAGTGTCAACATTTTTAGATCTATAAATAAGACAACGATGAGGAAATTAAAAAGTAATAATCTCTGTTGCTGACATGCAGACTTAAAAATAATTGGTGTTTTCTTACCGAAAAAGGTAAGCATTTCATCTAAAAGGTTATGAGATATTTGGTAAGAAAAAACAATTTGGTGTGCATGCTGTAGAAAAATAAAGATTAGACATAAGTATATTTTTTATATAACCGAAAAATGCATGGTACGTTAATGAAACAGTTATTTTAAAAAAAAAATATTAACAGAATAATCATATTTGCAATAAAATTTCTGTTTAAACAATTAGACTATTAATAATATGAAATACATTTCTGTGGAAGTGGGAGAGGAGACTGAGGAATGATTGCTCCATAGTTGATGAGGATGTTTGGCTTGCTAGTTGTTCATTGACATTGCATCCCTAATCATGGGGATCGAAATCGAGTGGAATGACCACATCAATCGAGAATTTCAGGCTCGTTATAGCTTTCAACCAATTGATGTATTTAAAAATATAAAAATAAAATTTAGAGAATAAAACTAAAGTCGACTGTTAAACTAAATAAAATTAAATATAAACTACATTTTTAAAGATAAAAGTTAATTTTATACATTTTCTGACAAATATCTTTATAAAAATACATTTTTGTTACAAAAAAACTCAAAAGTTTGACTGAAGCAGTTTTAAGTGATATCCAGAAAAATATATAATAAAAGAGAACACATTTTCTGCCTTGAAAACAAAAATCTAATAGTCACACTACACTTTCACCAAAAACAATAACCATAATAATAATTTCAGAGTACAATCTAGAGTAATGTCATCTCATTGTCAACTCATCGTTTTGGTGAACATTGATGTCAGAATGTGTGCGAATGAAGAAAAGCAGTTCCATTTGTGTGTGTGTGTGTGTGTGTGCTTTATTTGGGGTTGATATGTCTTAACAAGCAACGCCTTTTAAAAAATATAATTTCATCTATGTATAATAAACCATCCTCACAACAATGGTTTTATTTTTTTAAAAAAAAGAAGCCAATTCGGGTTAATTTGTTGACACATATTCAACGATTCCTGGGAATCAATGGTCAACTCATTAAAAGAAGCATACGACATGAACACATTTAATAGAAAAAAACATGTATTATCAATTAATAGTTTAAATTATATATTCTAAAGCTTCCTATCCAACTTGAAAATCATGTATTTGAAGGGAAGCACATAACACATATATGGAGACATTTGAGTAATTCTTTTTATTTAACTTGATTGAAAAATAACAATAACTATATTTTAATAAAAATATGTATACTAGCCAATATGCCCGGCGTTGCACGGGGTAGCATTAGGACCCCGATCCTGGTAAGACCCCAATCCCAATGGGACCCCAATCCCATTCTGATCACGATCCAGGCGCAATCCCTTTTCCCGGTGTTATCGCGTGCCTATTGGGAACCCGTTTTCTTGTTGCTCCGGAGATAGTGGGAAGCCAGATCCCAGTGGAATCCAGATGGACTATACGATCCTGTTAGGATACCGTCCTCTGTGGGATCCTGTTCCACCTAGGGACTCTATTTTCCGATACTACCCCTTTTCCCGATAGGATCCCGATCCCGGTTTGATCGCGTTACCCGATGGGATCCCTTTGGGATCGCGTAACCGATGGGTTCCAGTTAACTGTTGGATACCGTTACCCATTAGGATCCTGTTCCTCTATGGGATCATGCTCAGTGCGATTTTGTTCAAATAAGCTTTTAGATCCCATTATATATTCCCGTAGAACCATAAAGAACCTTCTGGAACATTCTAGATCTAAAGAAATATCGACTTACAGACAGGGTCAAACCTAATGTAGACAATTTTTTAAAAATAACTTCTGCATGAATATATATATAAATTCGTTGAATCTATTGCTTAGTCTAAAATAATAAGACAGCACACATATACGACTTTGCTTTCATTGGGATCCAGTACAATGTAATGGGGATCCTTTCAATGGGGATCCAGTCCTTCCTGACGGGGATCCATTCAGTTGGTGATCCATTTAGTTTTAGAATAAGACGTGGGCAACATTAAACTATTGGCAGACCCCCTCGGGGCATTGGGGCAGGCAGACGTTCAGAGACGGGCACTCAAGCTCACCTTCCTGTTAAACTTAATGCTAACCATCCATTCATCTGTAGGTAAGTTCAATCCCTCCTCTTCCCCCCCCCAACAGCCACCGCCCCACCCCCGGCCCACGAGGACATCAAAAGCAATAAAGGCTGTCACGTCGTAGCGACACATCTATCCGTTGATTGCTTAATCCACAAAGACCCGTCACAACTGTGCCAACTCGATTCCTAGCGCCAAGAGAGTTAATGCCACTTGCGTAAAATCAGCCGCGGTTGGGCCGCCCTGGGGGCCTGCTGGGAGATTTCGCTGATTTAATCATTTTCATTAACACACCTGACCAAAAAAAAAAAGGAAACAAAAAAAAAAGCAGTTTGCCTCCCTGGATTTAATGGTATTCAAATGCAGTTACCTACCGTGAAATTGCATTTGCTACATTTTTTTTTTAAAAAAAAAAAAAAAAAAAAAAAATCTTTTTTTTTTTTTTTATTCTTGCCAATCCCTGAAACATTGACGAGACTTAGTGTTCAGTTTTATTCAATTTATATTGAACATTTATGTTTATTACGCAGATGTTCAATCGTATGTCGGACTCGACGCATGCACTTCTTCGGTAGTCATTCCGGTGCTATAGATAGGGTTAGGACTTTAGTGGACTAGTTGTAAACGAAACATTTTTTTTTATATAACATTAAGTAGCACCACTGCTTGAACACAGCTTAGACACAGATACTACACAGATATGACACTGATATGACACAGATATGACACTGATATGACACTGATATGACACAGCCATGTCACAGCTGTGACACGGTTATGACAAGGTTATGACAAGGTTATGACAAGGTTATGACAAGGCTATGACAAGGCTATGACAAGGTTATGACAAGGCTATGACAAGGCTATGACAAAGCTATGACAAGGCTATGACAAGGCTATGACAAGGCTATGACAAGGCTATGACAAGCCTATGACAAGGCTATGACAAACCTATGACAAGGCTATGACAAGGCTATGACAAGGCTATGACAAGGCTATGACAAGCCTATGACAAGGCTATGACAAGCCTATGACAAGGCTATGACAAGCCTATGACAAGGCTATGACAAGGCTATGACAAGCCTATGACAAGGCTATGACAAGGCTATGGCATAACGCTGTGAGACGTACCATAACGAACCATCCATGATTACTCTTACCTTAAGATGGGGTAAATATTATCTAAATAATCCACGTAATATAATCACAGCATCATAATCCACAAAGCTATATCCACTGCCTGGAGAAAGTCAAACAAAATAATTTTACAGTAATAAATATTTTTTTTTTAAATATTAGTATAAAATAGAATATCGATGTAGAACAATGTATCAAGTGTTACACTTATCCAAGCCATCCATCCCACACGTATCCAAGCCATCCATCGTACACTAAATCATGGCAAGCTAGAGTACCCCCCACCCACTTTACTTGTCTACGAATCTGCATGCATTAATTTAGATCAGTGGTTCCAAACTCGTCAAGTACTTTCAATTTCTATGGGGGAGCCCCTCGAGTCTACCTTCACCGATGTCACAACAACAAATTCCCACACACACACACACATTCAGTGACACATACTCACACAGTGCTACATGGGTGGGCCGCCTGGACATTTTTTTTATCGGCGGGCCAAATTATAATTTTCTAGGAATCTAAAGTTCTAGACAATAAATTTAACACATTTTTATACAATTTAAAGGCTGTTGTTCACAATGTGTAACTCCAAGGAACAAATTTACCCGTTCCCGCAAGGTAATGTGGGCCGGGTTAAAAGTTTAGCGGGCTGGAAGTCGGCACGCGGGCCGTAGGTTGCCACCTCAGCTCTACTACCTCTTGTTGAGCGAGTTAGAAGTGTTAAAAAGCAAACTTTGTTGTAACGGAGCGAGGAGTTAAAAATAACACCCCTGCCACTTACAGCCCTGACCTTTAACTCCAGCAACAGATGAGGGGTAGATTTACTTTATATATATATTTATATGCATAACTTCATAGCAGTGGTTCTAAAACTTTTATTAATGTTGGCACCCATATTAAACCTTTTACAGAATCAAAGTTAAAATCGTTTCGCATCCGAAACGCCATTTTCTTCATTTGAAAATCCGGTTAACAAAAATTTCAATAGATAGAATTTAAAACTTTGCTTCCTTCAAGACCAGCCCCCCCCCCCCACCACCACAAAGCCACGCATTGAGAAGCCCTTCTATAGACCATCCGTACGATGTAAAAAGCTGTCATTATAAAGGACACTTTGAGCAGAGGGATGTAATAAACTATGAACTCTGGGAGAAATAACCAGCGTACTCTTCAACACAAACGGACAATGAATAATTCAACTTTTATTCCAATGCCGTTACTGGTTCTTGATATAATAATATAATATATGCAAAGCTTCAAACTTATCTCGATCTTACAATAAATGCATTTTAATGTTGACGGCAAGTTTTTTTAAAATAAAATGTAACAAAAAAATGAAAAAAATCGAACGTCAGTATAACACGGCCTGCCTTGTCTGTAGCTATACACCCACAGGGACATCTCACTACAGACAACCAACGAAAGGTATATCTCATAACAGACATCCAAAGAAAGGTATATCTCACTACAGACATACAACAAAATGTATATCTCACAACAGACCTACAACAAAAAGTATGTCTCGCTACAGACATTCAACTTGGGTAGTTGTAATAGAAAATCTCTTTAAAGATGATTTTTACAAATTGACTTAAAAGGACAACCATGTTGGGGTTAAAGCATCTTACTCTGCATAAAATAGTTTGGTCTCCGACTCCTTGAAAATATCAGGGGACGTAAATCTTATAAAGCATTGAAAGTGCTGAAGGTTATATCATAGAATTTAAGAGGGGGGAATAATTCAATATAAAATTTCGCCCACATCTAAATCACAAGCAGCGAATCGTAAAGATGTCCCCCCCGAACTTTGAAATCACAAATTTACGAGCCATGAAGATCTCATTACAGAGACTCGGAGATAACGTTCTAAAAATAGCTTACAGCGAAACATAACATTAAAAAAAAGACGGTCATTAAAAATATTTGCTGCTGTTCGAGTATGTGATGTGCGTGACGTCACCTGCGTACAAACAAAAGTATCAACTGTTTGTATAATGGTGCGTGTGATTGTGTGTGTGTGTTTTCTGTGAATGCACGCGCATACAAACAACACACTGATTTCAACAAATTCATTTCTTTGTACTGCATGTTGTAGCGACTTGAGAAACGTTCATCAGTGTGTTAAAGATTGCTCGGACGATGGACTTTCCGGTTAAAGGTTGCTCGGACGATGGACTTTCCGGTTAAAGGTTGCTCGGACGATGGACTTTCCGGTTAAAGGTTGCTCGGACGATGGACTTTCCGGTTAAAGGTTGCTCGGACGATGGACTTTCCGGTTAAAGGTTGCTCGGACGATGGACTTTCCGGTTAAGGGGGGACAGGTAGTCAAAATGCTAAAATTTTAAACACTTGACTAAGACAGAATATTTTTTGCTAATCACATTGCAAAAGCAATAAAAACACTTAAAAAAACCAATTGGGACTAATTAATTATTTTTTTTTATGCTTTTGATGAGAAAATAGGGGTAAAATTGAGCAATTTTATATACTTACAGGAAACAGCGTAGCTCAATAACCACCAATAAGAATTCAATGAAACTTGGCATAAATATTAATAATAGGACATTGCACAATGTGATAGAAGGAAATTAGCATAACTGAAAAAATAATTTTTTTGTCAATTTTTTAAAATTATGTCAAAAAATAATCCATCATTTACGTAAACTGTCCTATCAAAATTCAAAATAATTTTTTTGTCTCTTAAAATAGAATAAAAACCCTCTATCACATTGTAGATAAACATGTTAGAAACATGTGGTGCAAATTTCTTTATAATCTGATAGGTTGTTTCTGAGATACACTGCTTCCAATAACCTGACCCTCGTAAAATTGACACAAATGAGAAAATGCAAAAAGAAGTTTTATTATTGAAATAATTTATTTTTCAAATAATTAAAGTGGCATAAAGTTATATTATTATATCACCTTGGCTTCTTGAAAATATGATACATCAAAAATATATTTAAAAAGTCTTTCTGTGGAAAAAATATAACTGATTCTCTAGCCCACCCCCCAAAGAAAAAAAATGCGAAAAATTTAAATAAATCTGCTCTGAGATAAAACTGCCTCTTTTCCTCTTATGTGTTGTGGAACCTCTTCTGAGCAATAGCTGACTGCCAACAGTAACATGTCTTTCCAGTAGGGCAGTCATGGTGTTTAGGGTTCTCATCAGGCCAGGCAGCTGCAAGCATGCGGAAAATGTCAGAATATTCCTCCGAAGGTCTTTTCATCTGTAACTTTCGATGGCCACTGCATTCTCACAGAGCCACTGCTGAAGATTCATTTTATCTGTTAAAAATGTATATATAATTACACTTTGCTCCATCAACAATAAATATAGTAACAGCATTACATTTTTTTTTATAAATGCAGATAGATAATATATTGAGCAGCTGTTCGTGGGGCCTGTAGAGATGACAATATAAAAAAACAATTATATATCATTATGATATAAACCTTACAATACTTCCAGTCTTACACTTACACCCACCTGGCATCAGGTGTCATGGCACTCTTAGATTCTACTGCCACCATGTTTCCAAGAGTAGTACCTGTTCGAAGCAAGCTGTACTTTTGGCTCGCAGAATCGCTGCTTGTTTTCTTGGTGCCATTTCACTGCAAATAAATCAGAACAATTTAATTTTAGTCATCAAGGTAAAGAAAGGATTACAAATGAAGTGGTTAATTCCTTATCTTTTAAATTGTTGATGATGAGAGACATCAATCAAACCCAACAACACCCACACACCTTTCTATTTTTTTTTTTTTTAGTTTACACTCAATTCTTGACAAGTAAATAAGCACATGATAAAATATATCTGGTTAATGATAGTTATTAAATATTAAAACTTTGAAACAAGTATATATATATATAATTGATAATTTAGTTAGTTTCAGAACTGAAATGGCCCTTGTCCTTGTATTTATAATAATTTGTATGGGTAGGTTGTCATTACTGACGGTGAGAAAGCACGACGTTGACGATACTGATACTAGTACTATTACTAAAACAATTTTTAATAATGAAATGGTAAATCATACTACATCCATATTTACCTTTGGCTTGTTATTGAACAAATATAGTGAGCACGAAAAGAGCATGTTGATACGGTGTGCAAATAAGCTGTCGCGCGTTTTGTAAACTCTCGGCTTACGGTGCTGGCAAACAGTTGCGCGGGTTGAGTTTAAAAAAAAAAAGCCAAGAATAACTCTCTGAACGCTGTCTTATCGTAAAGCTTCTCAATGGATTGGCGTTTACCAAATACGCCTATGAATACGACGCGAAAATAAATCACATCAACAGATTACAACATCAATATATCAGCTCCGAAATAGCAAGGGTAATTACGTGACCTTGCGTCTGTAACAGCGTGGACTTCTGGATGTCATCACCTGACCTACACTTGTATGTCTTAGAAAACTAAAGTTTAAGGTGAATGATCAGCTGGTCGTCTGTGTGGGGGGGGGGGGGGGGGGCGGTTGTCTAAATGTGTCCATCAAATCCATGGATTTCGATCTGGATTCATGAGAAGCAGTTGCCTTGGATTGAAAGAACTGACGGCCCCGACTCACTGTCAGAGAGTCTTCGGGGGGTAGACGTACCGCTCACGCCCAAAGAAAGCGCAAACCAAGGGAAAACAGAATTGCTCCCAATACCACAAGGAACCCCCCCCCCCCCCCCCCCCCCCCCCCACCCCCCCCCCCCCCCCACCCCCAAACCGCCTTCTGTCCTGCGCGTGGGCAAGCTTTTCAGGCACAAATAGGACTTGCAAGCCTCCTGTGTGTAACTCACTATCAAAACAACGGCCCATCTTCTCATGCGTAAGACGACAAAGCGGGAACATGGACACGTCACATACACACATTGACGTCATTCCTTGCTTGGTGTGTTTTAGGATCACGCATGGACAATGCTCAATGCACACACACCGACCATTAACGCTCGTTTCTGGAGCTGGACTTTAAAAATGTAGTTCAACTGTCATGACACTATGCATCGTTGATGTGTTGCTTTGTTGTTTTTCCTCTACATAGCAATGACAAGTTCACCGGTGCTGTCAAGTGGTCAGTGATGGTTGGCCTCGTAAACCTGAATTAAAGATGTTTGTTTTAAGTAAGCCTCTTAAGTGATGGGCGAGTCAAGAGGGGGACAGTCCCACTTGGTGACCTATTTCTGATGATGTCCCGCTGGGTGACACCAGCTTTATCCTAAGCTGTCACTGGAGTGTTAAACCCATGATCACTTGATGAAATGGCAGATAGGCCGGGGGAAGGGGAATAAAAGAGGGGGGGGGGGTGCGGGAAAGGGGGCTGTGTGAGCGTTAATGTTTAAATTCATACTATAAAGTAAAACAAAATAATTCATTCAAAAGGAAATCTTTATCCTAAGCTGTCACTGGAGTGTTAAACCCATGATCACTTGATGAAATGGCAGATAGGCCGGGGGAAGGGGAATAAAAGAGGGGGGGGGGGTGCGGGAAAGGGGGCTGTGTTAGCGTTAATGTTTAAATTCATACTATAAAGTAAAACAAAATAATTCGTTCAAAAGGAAATTTGAAGCAAAATTTTAACGTGTCAACTCAAAAAAAGAGAAAAAAAAAGACTCGACCAAATTTCCCGATCGATCAAATTTCCGTCGATCAATTTACCGTCGTCGAAATTTCTGTCGATCAAATTTCAGGTAACCGTTATATGTTTGGTATTTGATTTCACGGGAAAAATATAGTATGTTTCTCCACATTAGTAAGAACTTGAATCGGTCCCCCTGCCAAGATACTAACATACGGGCTATTTCGGCTACACGGTCAGCACGGCAATTACTATGACGCCACGACATTCACTATGGCGCCACGCCTACCAATGCTACGTCAGCGCCACCAATGTGGCGGCGAATATATCAAACATATAAGTGTTATTTTTTTAAAAAAGTTGTATGATCGTATGATTTCAACCATAACAACAACACACACACACAAGCTTTCTTTCTACTCGGAATTGAAAAGCTTGTCCCGTGAGCATGCGCAGTTAGAAGCACCTTGCCTAATTGAGATCTTACATTCTTTTATCAGTGCAAAGGTTTTGGTGGATGACACTAGCTCTATAGGGACGGATACAAGTGCTGGCTAAACCCATCCTATTGGCTACCTACCTGTTAGCCAGATGCAAATAATCTGAAAACGGGCTACCTATCTGTATGTAGCGATATTTATTTATTTATTTATTTAGGCATTTTTATATAGCGCTTACCATAAAGCTCTAAGCGCTTTACAATTATTAAAAACATGTAAACTAAGTAAAATAAAAATGAGACACTAGGATAGTAACTACTATACTATAGAAACAATTAAAATGGCTATAAAACGAGGACACTTTGACACGTTTTGGCCTATACTTCAGGATCAACCCGAAACAGAAAATGAGGCAGGGCAAGGAGGGTGCATCAGAGCTCATAGGCGGACCTAAACAGATGAGTTTTAAGGGACTTTTTGAAAATGGACGAGGTTTCACAATGACGGATATGGAAGGGGAGCTTGTTCCAGAACGTGGGCCATGATCCTTTACGTTATGGAACAAACCAATGCCAAGGTCAATTTTTTTAAAAAAAGATAATAATCGCTGACCTTGGTATGGAAATGACTTAATGGATTTTTCATGTGGTTTATCTCCATCGGAATATTTATGAGCTAAAGCTTGTTTTCACTCCAAGATTTCAGTATTGACACAGTACGAAAGTATCGACAGCGTATCGCTCACACCTACCTCGTCGTGTGGAGAGTTGCCGTTGCTGGCTGGTGTACATACATGAACACTGTCATTGGCGCTGTGGGGAATTTTAATGGGCTCAAATCTTGACATTGGTTAGCCCTCGTGGGTGGAGGCTGGAGGGGTGTGGGGGGTGCTGGATCTAGGGGTGTCGGGGTGGGGGTGCTGGCTCTAGATGTGTGGGGGTGCTGGCTCTTGGGGTGCGGGGGTTCCTGGCTCTAGGCGTGTGGGGGTGCTGACTCTAAGGTTGCTGCTGCTGGCTCTAGGAGTGTGGGTGCTTTCTCGAGGGGGGGTCTAGATGTTGGCTCTGGGGTTGTGTGTGCTGGTGCTGGCAACTAGTGTTGTGAATACTGGCTCTAAGGGTGTAGGTGCTTGCTCTATAGGTGCCGTGGGGTAGGTGCCCCGGGGGGGCGCTTTAGGAGTTAGGGCTGTGGGTGCTGGCTATACGGATGGCGGTGCTGGCTGGTGCTAGGTGTACGGTGCTGGCTCTAGGAGCGCGGGGGCTCACTTTAAGGGCGCGAGTGGTGGCTTTCGGGACGTGGACACTGGCTTTAAGGGTTTGGGTGCTGTTTCATCCTGCCCATAACTGTTTGCCAAACTCCGACATAAAAAACCAAAAAAAAAAAAACGCTACGTACAGGTAACAAAGGACCACAGAGAACTCATCCTGCCCATAACTGTTTGCCAAACTCCGACATAAAAAACCAAAAAAAAAAAAACGCTACGTACGGGTAACAAAGGACCACAGAGAACATGGTTGGGGGGAGGGGGGGGCGCGGTCGTTAGCATTACGTGACCACCGGCTGGAGTCTTAAGCTTACCGCCGCGGGGCTCCATGTCTTATATACTCTGACTGCGACTTCGAACAAACAAAGGCTGAGAACCCCTGCTATGTAATGATAACGCTAAGACAAATCTGCTAACATAATCCGACTGTTGACAGTGACTCCCCAATCGAGCGATCAGTTAACTTCCTACAAAGGGATAGAACTCTTGTGCTCGGCTCCAGCAGTAAACAGGTCGTCGTCCACCAGACGGCATTATCGACTCGAATGATAGCGCCTATGATACTTTGGCGTTTTTTGATCTGAAGTTTGTAGGCACCACGCACCAAAACCATACTGTAAGAAAATGAGATTAATGTATAGCGAACGCTTCTAGTGCGTATCAGGATTCCTTTACAACGGTCGACTTAAAGTAGGTTAATCAAAACTTTTGGTAAACAATGTTAAAAAAAAAGTTTTTTTTTATTGGTGAGACGTGGTCATTTCAGTTTCTGGACACAACACAGTTGAAGTGCTTTGATAACTTTCTCTCATAAACACTTAACCAAAAAAAAAAAAAAAAGAAAGAAAAAAAAAAGAATACTCATGAATGTTCTTCTCATTACTCTCTGACACAAAACCCAAAGTAAACCTTTTAACCAACAACACAACAGATGATCGCTGTCCTAAGGGGTGGGGTGGGCAGGGGGGAGGGGGTGGGGGTCTTGCCACAACAAGAATGCTGCTAATCAAGTTTTTAAGACCACAATGAAGCGTCTGTTTAATGGGGTCAAAGGTCAGGTCAATGGTAAACGGAAGGGACATTACACACTAACAATCTTCCAATTTAGCACATCTTCAATAAACACTTGGTTAGTGGGGAGAAACCCCCCCCCCCCCCCCCCCACACACTTTCCATTAATCTCGTTCCTACGACATTATCACATTACCTTGATTTGCCCGACGAGATTCCTGTTACTATTATTAGAAATTAATAATGGTTCCGTGCTTTTAAACATGTTTCAATGTCGTCATAGTGCGGTAGTCATTATGGTGACTGCCAATAATTTATATTGGCTGTCTATAATTTATGTGATTGAAGGCCAAGGAGAACTGTTTATAGGGTTTTACAAACGCGAACAAGTTGGAGGATAAACCTTCATATTTTTATCTGACCCCTTGTTGGTTGTTTGACCTAAATTAGGAGATTCATCGCCGACAAGCAGAAACTCATGAAATAATTGCGACATCTTACAAGTCAAACAGGCTGTGACGTCAAAGTCTTGACCTGTGACGTCATGAAAATTCCACAATGAACAGAATCAGAAACATTTTGGTGTCTTGAAAATATTCAATCCAATTGAATTGTGTTGTTTCAAGTTTTTTTGCCATGCACTTCATTTATAAGATACTTGCAGCCGTGGCTTCAAGCAGACTTATTTATTCTACAGCATCCAAGCCTTAAGACCATTGCTCTGTGCCTCAAACCCCCAGTGCATTATTTCAGCTGCAACATTGACTTCAGTTTTTTTTATATCAACATCGCCACCACAGTTTGTGTTGAAACTGAGGTCCCCCCCCCACCCCCCCCCCCATTGTGTGTGCTGATCTTCTATGTGCTCCAACCTTTCTCACGGTTGCCTATATTGCCAAACAGCATTCACGTACTCTTGCAACATTGACTTCAGTTTTTTTTATATCACCATCGCCACCACAGTTTGTGTTGAAACTGAGGCCCCCCCCCCACCCCCCCCCATTGTGTGTGCTGATCTTCTATGTGCTCCAACCTTTCTCACGGTTGCCTATATTGCCAAACAGCATTCACGTACTCTCTACTCCAAACGTTCACGCAGCTCCCTGTATTGTCCCCTACAGCCCCCATTCCCCGGTGCTAACCTCCGCTCAGACACAAGGACAACGTTGGCCGCTGACAGTAATTTTCAAATCACCCTTAAACAATAAATTCATCAAGTTTGGTAACGGACTGACATTACTTTTCATCTAACAACTTCTCGACGGGATACAACCTCGAGAAGGGAAACAACTTTGCAAAGAGAGACAACTTTGTGAAGGGAGACAACTTTTTGAAGGGAAACAACTTTGCGAAGAGAGACAACTTTGTGAAGGGAGACAACCTTGTGACGGGAGACAACTTCGTGAAGGGAAACAACTTCGTAAAGGGAAACAACTTCGGGAAGGTAGACAACTTCGTGACGAGAAACAACTTCGGGAGGGGACTCAACTATGTGAAGGGAGAAAACTTTGTGAAGGGAAACAACTTTCTGAAGGGAAACAACTTTGTGAAGGGAGACAACTTTGTGAAGGGAAACAACTTTGTGAAGTCAAACAGTTTAATACAGGAAAAACAGCCTGGTGAGGATATGCTTTAGCACATAATACCTAGAGGTGCATTAGCCAGAGACAAAAGCTCTTGTCATCTATTTTTAGCACCATTGTTTAAATTAGCCCAATTTCTGTAACTGTTTTAAATATTTTAATGAAATGTGCATCTTACTCAGACCCAAAACTGTTTAGCATGTTTCGCTGGAGCTAATCCCAGCCTTAGATTCTCTGGATAAACATGGCATTAGATCAAAATTAGGATAAAGTAACAATGCATGTCTGGATAAATATTGCATTAGATCGCTTTAGCATCATGTTACGAGAATTATCTGGATAAACAGTGCATTAGATCAGTTTAGCTTCAAGTTACAAGAAACATCTGGATAAACAGTGCATTAGATCAGTTTACGATCAAGTTACAAGAAACATCTGGATAAACAGTGCATTAGATCAGTTTAGGATCAAGTTACAAGAAACATCTGGATAAACAATGCATTAGATAAGTTTAGGATCAAGTTACAAGAAACATCTGGATAAACAGTGCATTAGATAAGTTTAGGATCAAGTTACAAGAAACATCTGGATAAACAGTGCATTAGATCAGTTTAGGATCAAGTTACAAGAAACATCTGGATAAACAGTGCATTAGATAAGTTTAGGATCAAGTTACAAGAAACATCTGGATAAACAGTGCATTAGATCAGTTTAGGATCAAGTTACAAGAAACATCTGGATAAACAGTGCATTAGATCAGTTTAGGATCAAGTTACAAGAAACATCTGGATAAACAGTGCATTAGATCAGTTTAGGATCAAGTTACAAGAAACATCTGGATAAACAGTGCATTAGATCAGTTTAGGATCAAGTTACAAGAAACATCTGGATAAACAGTGCATTAGATCAGTTTAGGATCAAGTTACAAGAAACATCTGGATAAACAGTGCATTAGATCAGTTTAGGATCAAGTTACAAGAAACATCTGGATAAACAGTGCATTAGATAAGTTTAGGATCAAGTTACAAGAAACATCTGGATAAACAGTGCATTAGATCAGTTTAGGATCAAGTTACAAGAAACATCTGGATAAACAGTGCATTAGATCATTTAGGATCAAGTTACATGAAACATCGGCGCAAGCAGGTGCATTGGATCAGTTTAGGATAAAGCTACGAGAAACATCTGGATAAACAGCACATTGGATCAGTTTAGGATCACTTAAGCTACGAGAACTACCTAACACCAACCTGTGAGTGGAGTCCGTCAACGTACGGCCGGCGTTAGTCCAAGCGGTATGAGGCCAACAGCTGACAGCACGCCATCCCCCACGACGGAGTCAGGTTTTGTCGCTAACATGTCGGACGGCGAGTCACCACGAGCGGAGGGGGAAAGTGGGGGGAGAGAGGGGGGGGGGGCACCGATCCTCGACATGTCATGTCACACGAGTCAAGTGCTTATCTCCCCCATGTTCCGAGTTACTGCCCTTTCCGTGGGCGGCGTCACGAGCAAACTAACCTTGGGGCGCGGGGGTTATTTTCTCAACAGAGGATCCAAAGTAAATGTGGGTCTATGGGGCACCGATCCTCGACATGTCATGTCACACGAGTCAAGTGCTTATCTCCCCCATGTTCCGAGTTACTGCCCTTTCCGTGGGCGGCGTCACGAGCAAACTAACCTTGGGGCGCGAGGGTTATTTTCTCAACAGAGGATCCAAAGTAAATGTGGGTCTATCAATTTGTCATTGTTTCAAAAAAGAGGTCCCAAGTATAGCTACGGCTAGCAATTTGTTAGTTTTCATCACGAGGTCCCAAGTATAGGCTACGGCTAGCAGTTTGTTAGTTTTCAAAACGAGGTCACAAGTATACCTAGGACTAGCAATATGTCATTATTACACCAACAGGTCCCGTGTGCCGTTAGATCAATTTGTCATTTTTTCAACAAAAGGCACCGTGTATATGTAGGTCTATCAGTCATTATTTCAACAAGAGGTCCCATGTATATGTAGGTCTATCAGTCATTATTTCAACAAGAGGTCCCATGTATATGTAGGTCTATCAGTCATTATTTCAACAAAAGGTCCTATGTATATGTAGGTATATCAGTCATTATTTCAACAAAAGGTCCTATGTATATGTAGGTCTATCAGTCATTATTTCGACAAAAGTTCCAATGTATATGTAGGTCTATCAGTCATTATTTCAACAAGAGGTCCTATGTATATGTAGGTCTATCAGTCATTATTTCAACAAAAGGTCATATGTATATGTAGGTCTCTCAGTCATTATTTCAACAAAAGGTCCCATGTATATGTAGGTATATCAGTCATTATTTCAACAAAAGGTCCTATGTATATGTAGGTATATCAGTCATTATTTCAACAAGAGGTCCTATGTATATGTAGGTATATCAGTCATTATTTCAACAAAAGGTCCTATGTATATGTAGGTATATCAGTCATTATTTCAACAAAAGTTCCAATGTATATGTAGGTCTATCAGTCATTATTTCAACAAAAGTTCCAATGTATATGTAGGTCTATCAGTCATTATTTCAACAAAAGTTCCAATGTATATGTAGGTCTATCAGTCATTATTTCAACAAGAGGTCCCATGTATATGTAGGTCTATCAGTCATTATTTCGACAAAAGTTCCAATGTATATGTAGGTCTATCAGTCATTATTTCAACAAGAGGTCCTATGTATATGTAGGTCTATCAGTCATTATTTCAACAAAAGGTCCCATGTATATGTAGGTCTATCAGTCATTATTTCAACAAAAGTTCCCATGTATATGTAGGTCTATCAGTCATTATTTCAACAAGAGGTCCTATGTATATGTAGGTCTATCAGTCATTATTTCAACAAAAGGTCCCATGTATATGTTGGTCTATCAGTCATTATTTCAACAAATGGTCCCATATATATCTAGTTCTATCGATTTGTTGGGTTTATATGTCATCCAAATTGCAATCCTTAGCGTACATTGAAGATTTTAATCCAGGGGGCGGGAACCTTTTTGTCTGAGAGAGCCATTGGCACCACATATTTTTTTGAAAAGTAATTCTGTGAGAGCCATACATTATGTTTTAAAACTAAAAATTCAAGTAAATGTGTGCATTTGGTGTAATTTGAACACTAAAAATGCAATAATTATGTCTCTGAATTCCTTTCACTATACCATTGTTATGTTGTTGCTAATCAATCATGAGTATTTCTTACCATTAATGCGACTTTTTTTTTTTAATAATCGAACATTTGTCTGCGAGCCAGATGCAGCCATCAATACAGCCACATCTGGCTCGCGAGCCATAGGTTCCCGACCCCTGTTCTAATCCTAAACTTGTACTAATTCAATAGGCTTTGTCATTTCTTAGACCGGAAAACGTCATAGGGTACTATTTTTAGAAGGTCAGCGGACAAATATTGCTTAAAACATGGCAGCTTATAGTGTGTTTCAGCATATCGTTCGGACGATCCTTGTATCTCGAGTTACTGTTACATTTGCCGTTCAAGCAATGAAGTCGCATTTCAGAAAATAGAAGTAAAAAAAAAAATATGTAAAATATTTCGTAAAATAGAGTTGTAAACAAATTTCAAGGACACTTCGCTAACATAGTAATACTGAACAGTGTTGACATTTTGTCCGCGCTGAGTACCCGGATGATGAGTAATAAAAAAAAATATGTAAAATATTTCGTAAAATAGAGTTGTAAACAAATTTCAAGGACACTTCGCTAACATAGTAATACTGAACAGTGTTGACATTTTGTCCGCGCTGAGTACCCGGATGATGAGTAATAATGACATCAGTTCTATTAATAGATTTCTGCCATTAAATGACAAGCCCTATTGTCCCAGGTCCACCAATATCGTCTGCTGTCATGTATAACCCATTAAAACATCACTCATCACGTGACGTCTGTTGACACTTCCCTGACCAGCCAAACAAACCACCGAACTTACTGGACACTTCACTTTAGAACATCACAGGGGAACATCATTCTGTTGTCATGGTGATGCACGCGACAAACCTCAGCAACATGCGGTCAGAGAAAAACAATAACAACATGTTGGTTATGACAGACAGAGTAACCCTCCTCACATCAATTCAGACAGCAACAGGCACGGCGGTAACAATTGCAGTTATCACAATAAGGCCTAAGGGATTCTTACGTTTTTAGCACAGACTGGGCTCGGTAGGTAAAATGTTAAATCCAAGAGATGACTTGTCGCATACAGTACGATACGTTTTCAAATAATAACCGTCACGTGACAGTAACAAAAGAGAGCGTGTGTGAGAGTAGTGTGTGTGTGAGTGGTGTGTGTGTGCGTGCGTGGTGTGTGTGTGTGAGTTGTGTTTGTGTGGTGTGTGTGTTAGTGTGATTGCGTGGTTGTGGTGGTTGTGGTGGTGGTGGTGTGTGTGTGTGTGTTTGTGTGTGTGTCTGAGTACAACGCCCATGAAAGTCGGTGACTTTTGACGTACATTTCTCCCCAGTTTATTGTAATGGACCACAACATTGAACTCTGGGAGGTGATCTCCCTTGGATTATTGGTGTGACTTCCGCGTACAGTTGTGTCAGGGGCGCTAATCAAGCACGACAGGAGACGTCAGTTGGCAACTCAAAATTCCAATCACAGCCATCACAAATGCCACATTTTCTCGCCATCACAGATGCCAGATATTCTCGCCATCACAAATGCCATATTTTCTCGCCATCACAAATGCCACATATTCTCGCAATGACAAATGTCACATTCTCGATTTTTTAAATTTAAGTTATCTGTATTTTAAATAATAATTTTGAAATCCAAAGTCAGTCAGGTATAGTGGCATCAATTTTGCCTCCAATTTCAGAAGCATTTAATTCTTAGTGGATAACTCTACTAAAATGTGCAAACTACACAGTCCATATGCTAACACAGGATACCCTGTGAAAAGTCGTCCGTATATCACAGAGATTTATTACCATCGTTATATTCTTTGTAATTCAAGACGAGGCACGCGCCCAGCAGACGGAATGCACAGATGGCAGACGAGATAAGGAAATCACCTGGCCAAAAAGCGAAAATGTCAAATTGACCCGGATGGGGGCTGGAAACGTTTGATGCAAACCTGGGGTGATCGAAGAGTAACCAAATAATGGATATGAAGCTGAGAGCGTAAACAGCACTTTTCAGTGACTCTCGGTTTCTGCCAAACTACGGACATTTGAGTTCGGCCAAACTACGGTGATTTGGTTTCTACCAAACTACGGGAACTTGGGGACTGCCAAACTAAAGAAATTTGGGTTCTACCAAACTACGGGAACTTGGGGACTGCTAAGATACACTGATCTAATTCATTAAGAATTTAATTTATTTTCCCCTTATAACATAGCTGAAAACTGGGCCCTTAGCTGCACATTAACTGCCCGGTTATAAAAATATAGGCCCGTAAATGCACATTTAGGTCCGTCTATGCACATGTAGACCTTCCCATGCACATTTAGGCCCCTCTTAGCACATGTAGGTCTTTCCATGCACATTTAGGCCAGTCTATGCACATTTAGGCCCGTCTATAGAAATGTGGGCCCGTCTATGCTCATGTAGGCCTTGCCATGCACATTTAGGCCAGTCTATGCACATTTAGTCCAGTCTATAGAAATGTGGGCCCGTCTATGCTCATGTAGGCCTTGCCATGCACATTTAGGCCAGTCTATGCACATTTAGGCCAGTCTATAGAAATGTGGGCCCGTCTATGCTCATGTAGGCCTTGCCATGCACATTTAGGCCAGTCTATGCACATTTAGGCCAGTCTATAGAAATGTGGGCCCGTCTATGCTCATGTAGGCCTTGCCATGCACATTTAGGCCTCTTTACAGCGCGGCTCGTCAGAACAAGTTATTTTTGAAGCCAATATTTTCGAGTAAGGAATATAATGACATCATTTCCTTAGGAAATTTTCTTCACTTGGCAACTTACGTAGCCAATAAATAACAAATTTAAATTAAATGTTAGTTGTATTCAAGGGATTGTAGAGTTAAATTCGAAATTCTTTTAGATTAATGATGGTAGAGATCATGAATATCCAAAAGATGGCACGAGGTAAGATTTTAATATAACGATAGCCATGTCCGAGAGCCTAGATGTGTGATGAAGCGGCGCCTGCTTCTCGTGGGTCGGGGGGGGGGGCGCGGGCGCCCTAGGACATAAGGATTAACCAAAATTTAATTACTTGTATCTATTAAATCTATTCTTCTTATTCTGCCAACTTATGAGCGGGCGGCGTAGCGTGGATGCTTATCTGGCAGTCGGAGGCCTGTTGGGGACAGTGTGGATTTTTTAGAGTGTCCTTAACACAATCTAACCACGGCGTTGTTTTCCTGTGGCCCTGAATCTGGACTGCCTGCTATTGGACGCTTGCATTGCAGGTTGGTCGACAGGCATTCTGACCAGGTGGCCATATCGTTTACTTTGTTGTTGGGTTGTATACTATCTTACTGGGGTGGCACCAACCCTTTGTCTTGATTTCCTGGTCCCCCCATGCGGCTCCTTCTTGTTTTACCAGCAGGTCCTCCATAAATATCTCATGTGCCAGGTGAATATTTTTCACTGGAGACTTTTATTCAAAGACCAGGTGTGACGGTGTTAAGTAAGGGTTTGGATTAAGTGGCCAAAATAAGCCTGGCTTTGGTCATGCTTTGTTCTTGAAAGTCTTAGCAGCGGGGTGATTCGGTAACTGATTGCATGTGCCAGCTGCACTCTTGTGTCTGTCAAGTCTTCCGTCCCGGGTGAAAAGGCTTCCCAGCTAATCCAACCCCTTGATTTGACGGAGCATCTTACCTTTGGCCTTTGACAGTTAGGGCAACTGTTTTCTAGAGCACGGCCTACTGACATGACCTCAATAAGCTAAGGGTTTAGAACCACTTAGAACAATTGATAGGACACCCTCTGCGGTAGGCGGGGGAGGTGGGGCGAAGGTAGTAAAGATTTCAAAATTCTATCATATCTTCGGGCTAATTTTGCCTTTAATTAACTCACATGCAGTGGCGTAGCTAGGGTAAGGGCCGCCCGGGGCGGGATAATATTTTTACCGCCCCCCCTCCCCTTTCCACGAAAAAACTCCGCAGTTGGTCGAAAATGATGACCCACCATATACATTTTAAAAATGCCACCCGGGTCGGACCGCGCCCCCCCCCCTTCCCTTTCCTACGCCACTGCCCACATGCTATTGCGTCGAATCCCTGGAGGCCCAATGCATCAAGGAACAAACACAACAGAAAATAAGGCCAGGGGACATCATCCACGTGACGGAAGATACATTAGTACTTAGTACATGGAGTTACTTCCTCTGATACAATGTTGATCTCCTTTTTAAAGTATTCATTTCCTGGCGAGAGCACACAGGCGCGCGGGGGGCACGTGACTGGCGGTGTTTAACCAGTGCTTAAACACGCAAGAGTGAAACACATTGAATAAACATGTATGAGAAAAAAAACATTCCCTCAGCAGGAGATTGAATGTCCAGGCACGAGATTGAATGGCCAGGCACGAGATTGAATGTCCAGGCACGAGATTGAATGGCCAGGCATGAGATTGAATGGCCAGGCATGAGATTGAATGTCCAGGCATGAGATTGAATGTCCAGGCATGAGATTGAATGTCCAGGCATGAGATTGAATGTCCAGGCATGAGATTGAATGTCCAGGCATGAGATTGAATGTCCAGGCATGAGATTGAATGGCCAGGCATGAGATTGAATGTCCAGGCATGAGATTGAATGTCCAGGCATGAGATTGAATGGCCAGGCATGAGATTGAATGGCCAGGCATGAGATTGAATGGCCAGGCATGAGATTGAATGTCCAGGCATGAGATTGAATGTCCAGGCATGAGATTGAATGTCCAGGCATGAGATTGAATGTCCAGGCATGAGATTGAATGTCCAGGCATGAGATTGAATGTCCAGGCATGAGATTGAATGGCCAGGCATGAGATTGAATGTCCAGGCATGAGATTGAATGTCCAGGCATGAGATTGAATGGCCAGGCATGAGATTGAATGGCCAGGCATGAGATTGAATGGCCAGGCATGAGATTGAATGTCCAGGCATGAGATTGAATGTCCAGGCATGAGATTGAATGTCCAGGCATGAGATTGAATGTCCAGGCATGAGATTGAATGTCCAGGCATGAGATTGAATGTCCAGGCATGAGATTGAATGGCCAGGCATGAGATTGAATGTCCAGGCATGAGATTGACCGAAGCGTGAACTCTAAATTCCCCGTAAAACTGCTTTGAGTCATTCAAAGTTGATGGGTCCAGCAAAGATAAATCCCAAAGCACAGCAACAGGTTAACATCCGTGAGTAAACTCTAACGAGGGCAGAATTGAGGGCAGAGTTACGGGCAGACTTAAGGGCTTCAACGAGGGCAGACTTAAGGGGCTTCACAATAAACACTGAGATGAATCAATTAAACTCTCGGTGTTGAAGAGTGGGCGGGCTGGGCGTCGGATGAAGAAAGGACGCCATTGTTTATCCAATATGGCCGATCTGTGTAAGAAAACATTTTTTTTTGTTTTTTTTGTTTCCCCGTGGATTGGGAGACAGTTAACGACGTGGCAGTTATGACAGTGTCAAGGTTCAGTCCCATCTTGACAACACTTTGGTTGTGTTAGGATTCATTCAAAGAGAATAATATAGCAACATCTAGACATGACTTTTATGTACCCCCCCCCCTCCACCCCAATTTCAAGCCCGGATTATGACGTGTTATTGGATATACGAGTAGCCAGAGGTCAATGGTAAAGCGAGGGGCAAAATAAACAGGAGGTCAGAAAGGTTCACAGTGCCCTCTTTTTCAATGTGTGAGTCATATATTATTTATACGTCAGTCATAGATATTTATATGTCAGTCAAAGATATTTATACGTTAGTAATAGATATTTATGTCAGTTAGAGATAATTATAAGCTGGCGCTATTACGGAGAGCTACCTAACGGTACCCTGGTGGGAAGGACCGGAACCCAAGGGGAAGGACCGGCACTAAGGGGAGGAGGACCGGCACCCAAGGGGGAAGAAACGGAACCCAAGGGGAAGGACCGGCACCCAAGGAGGAAGGACCGGCAGCCAAGGGGGAACGTCCTGTACCCAAGGGGGGAAGGATTTCTCAAGAGATTTAACTGCCTCTAATTGATCTGACTCATAACAAAGATACATGATTATCTGTCGCGACGCGTAATTGTGTTCGGCTAATTTTTTTTTTTTTGGTCACGGTCTTTAATCCAAGCACAAGAACCCCCCCCCCCCCCCCTTTTTTTTTTTTTTCCCCCCCCCCCTCGGGTTTTTTTTTCTGAGGTCACGTCAGTCCAACAAACAGGGCCCTGGGGTCACGTGCCGCTTCGGTCTGTGGCGTCATCGGCGAGGTCAGCTGGTTTGTCAGGGGGGGGAGAACTTCACTCCAGGTCAACGGTGCATTCAACCACCACTACCACTACCATTACAGCTACAACTACGGCTACAGGTAATACTACAGCTATGACTACAGCTACAGCTGCATGTACTACCTCAACTACTACTGCATCTACAACCACAGCTACTACTACAACTACAGCTACTACTTCGGCTACAGCTGCAAGTACTACTACGGCTGCAGCAACTAATACTACAACTACCACTACAGATTTTACTACATCTACCCCTACAACCAGCACTACATCGCCTGGAGAGTAGCTGTGGCGGCTGTTGTTGTCGAAAGCTGCTAATGACGTCATCCCCAGAAAAAAAACGGATTTAAAAAAAAAATTAATTCTTAACGTTATATCGAAAAATGTGAGTAAAAAATTGGGACCGGAAAGGGGGGGGGGGGGGGGTTCCCTGGAATATTTAATAATCATAAAAAAAAAGGGGTATAAAAAAAAAAAATATTTTAAAGGTTAAAAGAAAAAAGTGGGGAAAAAAATGGGGGCGGGAAGGGGGGGGGGGGGGAGGGTTCCCTGGAATATTTAATAATCAAGAATCTCAAGACAACATTCTAGTTTTATTGTTAAGTCATGTGATACTTGAGACGGTGTTGGCAACACTGACCAAGACATTGGCCGCTAAAGTAGACAAACTGAAATGACCTGATGTACAGTTCAAAAGGTCAAGTAGGTTAGCTTTTCATTGACTGACTGCTGGGGGCTAAGGAAATGAGGTGGGGGGGGGAGAAAAAGTGTGTGTGTGTGGGGGGGGGTAAGAAAGGGGTCATATTTCTGCTAATTCTTCATAAACAAAGTATTGAATAGAATAACCTGGAACAAGAGGTCTTCTGTCTTGGTCCCTGATTGACCTTGTCCCTGGATGACCTTGTCCCATAGCTCTAACGGTCTATTGAGCTAAAGGCTCTAAATGAATATCATCATAACCATTGGCAGGGGTGGACCCTGAGCTTAAGGCTAAGTGTGGACTTGATGGCATTGCGTGAAACATCGTGAAATGACATGATATTTGCGATAGGACAGTGACAGCGTGATGAGACACACATCATCGTAAGACCATGTCATGACGTTAGACCATGTCATGATGTTAGACCATGTCATGATGTTAGACCATGTCATGATGTTAGACCATGTCATGATGTTAGACCATGTCATGATGTTAGACCATGTCATGATTGGAGACATGACGTGGCTAATCATATGATGGGATGATTGGAGACATGACGTGGCTAATCATATGATGGGATGATTTGAGCATGACACGTTACACGGTGTCATGATTTGAGATAAAGCCTGAATGTCATATGTCATGATTTGAGATTGAACATGACATGTCATAAGTCATGATTTGACATAGACAGAACATGGCATGTCATATGTCATGATTTTTATAAATATAGAACATGACAAATCATATGTCATGATTTGATCTAGAACATGACATGTCATTTGTCACGATTGGTATAGAACATGCCATGTCCAATTCATGATTGATATACAACATGACATGTCATATGTCATAATTTTAGATATAACATGACATCGCAGTACAAAATTGTAGTTGCTTACAACAGGCTTGCACAACATACGGCCCGCGGGCTGCATGTGGTTCGTCAGCCCCCACTTGGCTGCCCTCGAAGCAACGAAATATTCTTTACTATTATTATTTTCTCAATAGCTTTCCCCCCCTGTCCCATCATCTTTCGGCCCGCACATGCTTTACATAAAAGTATTACAGCCCGCACAAGTTTTTGATAAAGTATTACGGCCCGCCTTACATTTTGAGTTGTGCGAGCCTGGCTTACAACAACTCTGTTTCATTTTATTATAAAATGCCCTTGGATTTTTTTCATTACCAAAAAGCTAACTCTATAGGTACACCCCCCCCCCCCCCCCCCCGTTCCTAGAGCCTTAGTTGCGGTGATGATCTGTCTTTACCTTTGTTCGTTCAATCATGATTGTACATGTTGGATTGAATTATTTCTGGAGATTTGTAAGCCGTTGAGACATCTAACAGTGTTGTTCGTGAATTGTCTGTAGATGTGATGGATCTTACGCATGAGTCAATCTCCATGAGACGATGGTGTAGCCTCTCATGAGCGACTCCATGAGCTTAGGGTTAGCAGCTCCAAGAGCTTAGGGTTGGCAACTCCATGAGTTTAGGGTTAGCAACTGCATGAGCTTAGGGTTGGCAACACCATGAGCTTAGGGTTAGCAACTGCACGAGCTTAAGATTAGCAACCACATCAGCTTAGGGTTAGCAACTCCATGAGCTTAGGGTAAGCAGCTCCACGAGCTTAGGGGGTAAAAAAAAGTAAGAACCATGAGTGTCAATCTCTACTTCACTTTTCAAAGATGCACCATGTGCTGGTCTTCAGCCTTCCTCTATTTTCTTTTTAGGTAGAGGATTGCGCTTCGCAATGCCCTGGTCCTGCCATCGCCCCTTCTAGCCACAGCTTGCCGGACCAGCCTCCCGTTTGTTCAAATCTTGCCGTTGATGCAAGTGTCGAATCTGCCGTTCGCCCGGTCATCGAAAGAGAGTGGGCTGCTAACCCCAAACCCCTTGGAGTGTCAAGATATCAACTCCTTTCTTACATGTCGCATCCCTCGATGGTTAGAATGCACTCGGTATGTGTTCACGCATCTTGAGACTTTTCTCATTTGACTAGACCTGTGGCATAAGCTAGAGGAGCGACAAGAAGCTGCTAAGTCCGTCGGGTCATGTTAACCCTGCAAGCGTGGTTGGCGAAGAACAGTTGATGAATAAGAATCTCTGTTTTTTTAGTCATGGCTGTCGGTGTGGTAGGTGGAAACCGTTTGAACAGTGGCCCTAGAATGGCAGACTGAATGAAGCATTTTTATAAATAAAATAGTTATTTCATTTAAGTGCGCACCAAACTGCACTCATTGTTACGAAGAACCTTCGGGCTCCTCATTTTTAGTGTGCACCAAACTGCACTCGGTGCTTCGTAGCACCTTTGATTTAGTTAGAGCATTCATTGTTAAGTCGTCTGTTGTTAGCACTCAACTCCGCATCTCTTCGTCACTAGCGCTGGTTGGCGGTCCTAACGTAAACACTTTTATAGTCAGCCTGTTCCAAACACTGTTTTTTTTTTTTTAAGGCATAGGAAACAATGAGCCAAAGATTGACAAGATACTGGTCTCCGCTTCACAGTGTTCATGTCTAAAGTACATCCGGGTTTCTCTTAAATCATTATTCTCAAACTGCTTTTTCTACAACGCCTATATTTGAGCCTTGAATTTAAACCAGCCCCCCCCCCCCACGCCCCCAGATAAGTGGCTGATTCAAGGAAAGATAATGAGACTAAGATTGACAGTTATGGAAATAATTATAATGCAAGTGAAACCTCACTACAACGAGGTAATTGGGAGACCTAAGATATGCTCGCGTAATATGCGGTGTCGCCTTAAATCAGTATTTTACAATATTACCTGGGAAAGGTGTTGAGATTTTTAAAATGTGGAATAGACGTGATTAGTTTTTTTATATTGATTTAAACAAAAAAAAATGTGTAGTTAGTGAACTGTGTGGTGTTGACGTCAGACTGCCTTGATTGAATTTATGATTGTCTTGTGTGAGAATTATATACTTTGAAAACGAATTCCATGAGCGAATAAATAAGCAATGTCAAGGCAGCGTCATATTCAGTGGCGTAGCTAGTTGTTAGTGTCGCCTGGGTGGGCCACGATTTTTTTTTTGCCACGAGAAAACTCTGCAGTTGGCCGAAGATGCCACCCCCATATGAATAAAAGGGCGCCGTCGAGGGCGGTGTATCCAAACTCGCGCCATAGCGGGTTTCTTGTGTTTTCTGAACATTGCAAGCTGTGTGGGTGACATCCCTTTTAAGTTCATCATGACCTCCCCTAGATGCCAGGGCAAGGAAGATCATTACAGCAAGGCTGTTCACAGGTTACGCTTGTGGTGTTACAGATAATAGAACAGACTGTTCCTGTTGCTACAGACAATAGAAATGACTGGTCTTGATGTTAGAGATAATAGAAAAGACTGGTCCTGTTGTTAGAGATAATAGAAGAGGCTGGTCTGATGTAACGGATAATTTAAGAGACTGGTCTGATGTAACGTATAATTTAAGAGACTGTTGTTTTGATGTTCAACTGTGTCAACTTCAACGACGCAGTAACATAATGTAAAAAACAACGTTTTTCCTTTCATCTGACAGTTGTCATAAATCATTGATGATATGAATCTTGTGATGGTGGTATAGTGGAGTACCAACAGTCAAGTCCTTACCAAACAAAGTAGTTCCGTCGGCTTAGCTGATCCCCCGGGGGTCGACTCACTCCTGTTTACCACTCAGCGCCCCGCGTGCCAAACCATTATTCAGAAATTAGAGATTTAAACAGGAACAGTACAATTTATTCTAAAACCCACCTAAGTAATGTCAAGATGTTGTTTCTGGCCCACCATTGTTTAATAAGTTTGAGTTGTTCTTGTTTTCCTAAAACGCTTTTCCTCACGATAAAACTAATACACCGCCACTACACCGCCACTACACCGCCACTACACTGCCACTACAGCGGAACAACAACCATTTTATACAACACAAGAAACCTAACCCGACAACTCATGGGTTCTCAACCACTTAGCTGGACCACGGACCGGAATCGAAGCGCCTATGACATACGAAGGTTGACGAATACTTGCTTGCTTCATTTAAAGCACTTCTTAATCCTCATGTGTTGGTTGCTCTTGTTGTGCCTGTCAGCAGTGCCCCCATGTTTTGTTAGAATATCTTAACAAAATGTTTCATTTTATTAGAAAAATAGAGAGAGAACTGTCATCAGGTTGAAGAAATAAGAAACATAAGAGAAAACGATTGAACTGAGACTTTGTTTCGTGTTTTATCCAAAAAGTAATCTCTTTAACGGCTATTTTGATGGCATTATAGATGTGGATGCATGGCATGACCAGCACGCCAACGAACTGTGGGATGAAAAGGGGCTCAACTCTCTCCCATGACCAGGCATAGAGCCTGACATTAAAATAGGAAATCGAAACATACAAGGCAACATGAGTTCATCAGGTTAAAGGTTCTTACTTTCGTTTCGTCTAACTTATTCCGATCAACTTTAAAAAAAAAATATTTAAACAAGTTGATACTTAAAGCTACAAATTAGTCTTTCCCTTCTCTGCCCCACTCTCCCTTCTCTGCCCCAATCGCCCTTCTCTGCCCCAATCTCCCTTCTCTGCCTACTCTCCCTTCTCGGCCCCACTCTCCCTTCTCTGCCCCAATCGCCCTTCTCTGCCCCACTCTTCCTTCTATGTCCCTCTCACCCTTCTCCGCCCATTTCTCTCCTCCCTTGCAAACATTCTTTCCTTCCTTGCAACACTGTCCAAGTTTCTCTAACATTAATCACAGATCACGTTGCCCAACACCTGTTGGGTCTCGTGCAAATGTCACAAATGGCGCATGCTCACGTGATCCCCTAACGTGAACTGCTGAACAAATGTCGATAAAAAGTATCGCTTCGGCCGGCACTAAAGAGACTTTTATCTATCTCGGTATTTGATGTTTGTCATTTGTAAAATAAATAATCCAAAATAAATTTTAAGTTGTGTTTGAAGAAGACGTCTTTCTTTACATCTCAGGTAAATTGTTGTCTTCTCGTTGGAGCACCGTGTTAATAACGTAATAGTAAGGTCACTTCACGTCAAGGAAGTATCTGAGCTGAACTTTGTCTTGTACAGAAGTGGACAATGTCCACCACTGCCAGGTTTACCTATTGAGGATAAGGGCACAGTACAATGGACATTTGGGAAGGCGCCATAATCAATAATCAATTGAATGATGTCCTTTTAAAAATGTTCCCGCAAAAAAAAAACCAACCTGGAAGAACGAGCTTATGCCCTGTCACAACAGCTGACTCTGTGCCCTGTCACAACAGCTGACTCTGTGCCCTGTCACAGCAGCTGACTCTGTGCCCTGTCACAACAGCTGACTCTGTGCCCTGTCACAACAGCTGACTATGTGCCCTGTCACAACAGCTGACTCTCTGTCCTGTCACAACAGCTGACTCTCTGTCCTGTCACAACAGCTGACTCTCTGTCCTGTCACAACAGCTGACTCTGTGCCCTGTCACAACAGCTGACTCTGTGCCCTGTCACAACAGCTGACTATGTGCCCTGTCACAACAGCTGACTATGTGCCCTGTCACAACAGCTGACTCTCTGTCCTGTCACAACAGCTGACTCTCTGTCCTGTCACAACAGCTGACTCTGTGCCCTGTCATAACAGCTGACTATGTGCCCTGTCACAACAGCTGACTCTGTGCCCTGTCACAACAGCTGACTCTCTGTCCTGTCACAACAGCTGACTCTCTGCCTGTTTTCTGAGCTTCGTATTTACGTGCCTTTCTGAGTTTTGTTTTTAAATGAAATGACAACCAGAAAACTGTCAAGCATACCAGGAAACTGTGAAATACAGTCAGGGAACAGTAAAGGGAACCACCAGGGAACAAGTAATTTTGAATGGCGATAAAGTTGAGATTCCAATCTGGTTTATTGCGTAACTAAGAGAGTGTTACTCTAATGCAAACATTGACAGCTATATTCTGAAATTAAAACCAGATTTTTATGACCAACGTGGGCCAAAGTTATAAATCTTACGCTCTAGACCAGCGCTTCCCAAATTTTAAGTTTGGCGGACCAGCGACGAGTTTCGAAAAGGAACCAGGCACCGGTGCCAAGTTTATTTATTATATTGTTTGCTTTATTTGACCATAACAATTTATGTTGTGTGGACCGACAACGAAAAGGCTAGCGGACCGGCGCCTGTCCCTGGACCACCATTTGGGGAACTCTGCTCCTACAACACATTGCTGCATTTCAGACTAAAACTGTTTTAAAATTATTGGCCTTATATTTTATTTCTAGGTATACAATACTCTATAAATGCATACGTTTTGTTAATGAGCTTTGCTGTAAAAAACAATACTAAAAAGAACTTTACCTCCAATAAAAAAGAAAACTTTACATTTCTCTACTCCACAAGACACTCTAAATTCAGCTCCACTAATCCGTTAAGAAATAGCTTTATAATCCTGTGAGTGCGTCACACTTTAGTATCACGTTATTGGCACGTTGTTGGAAGAGCCCAAAGCTTGGCTCGACTTTTAGAAATAATCCGACAGCATTTATTGGTAATTAAATCTGACCACTTTATCTCTACCCTTTAAATAAAATTCCCCTTTGTCCTTTTAATCTCCCTCAAAGCCAGTTTTCCTGTTATTGCTATGATATCACTCGACACAGAAATCTGGCAACACTTGACTCTCATCAGCACTCGTTACTTCGACGCAAATAAATCGTACCTGCCAAGTTGGATAAAGCCCTTGAAGAATGTTTATTTTTGGTCTGCCAAGCTATTTGGAAAACACTCCATAAAAAAAAAATTGGAATTGATTGAATTTTTCTGGCTTGTCGCAATTCGTCTTTTGAACACACACACACGCATATGCGATTAGCGCATATAAAAGATTTTGTTTATGTTTTCGTTACAAGCGATCTGATCTGTTTTGATATGGACAAACTCTCCGCACTTCATTACCAACCGGTGTAACGTCTGGCTTGTCACCAGTAAAAATAGACGGTCCATAGTTATTTGTGCGGCAAGCTTTCACGGAAGGGAGGGAAAAAAAGGGGGAGGGGGGGTGGGGGCTACCGAGGAGCAGTGCCAACATTGACGTAACCAGAACTAGGACGTAAAAATAGAGGGAGGCGGGTGCTGGAATGTTAAGTGTGGATTTTATTTTGGAAACTTATCAATACATAATTTCAGCATAGTATAATTGTATGAAAATTTAAGGTATTTAAAAAAAATAATAAAGTGGGCTCAGAGAATGGTTCCTAAAAAACCTCCATACCCCCCTCCCCCCACTCCTTAAAGGTACGCCACTGAGCACAATCACAAGCAAACCTGTCTATCTAGTATTGGAAGATATCGTTTAAAAAAAAGATTTATCATAACAGAAACATTGGTACCCAGACCACACCATTGTCCCCCCCCCCCCCTACCTGTCTATCTAGTATTGGAAGATATCGTTTAAAAAAAAGATTTATCATAACAGAAACATTGGTACCCAGACCACACCATTGTCCCCCCCCCCCCAACCCCCCTCTAAGCAATGAAAGACGATATGGTTTCTGTGCATGACAATGGCATTTCTTTTATCCCAAGGACAGAACAACAGGCGAACTGAGTCAACTTGTAGGATGTGATAATGTTAAGGAAGGTTTAACTTCAAAATAACCTACAGATTATATCTATACTACGATAGTGGCAAACGCAAACAAGACTGCCGCCATGGGCATCCTTAGGAGGGAATATTTGCAAGAGGCGGGAGGGGGAGGGGTTCAGACCATAACTGTAAAACACACCTTTAATTTTCCTTAAACAGAAAATACAAAACTGTCTAATGTCATGCCCTATATTTAATTGTCACAACTGACAGTTTCATAAGTCCTAATTAGCTATAAAGCAGACCTGCACAACTCAAAATGTAAGGCGGGCCGTAATACTTTATGAAAAAATTGTGGGGTCCGAAAGCAAATATGACAGGGGGAGGGGGGAATAATAATAGAAAATAATATTTAATATTTCTTTACTTCGCGGGCCGCAGGCCCAGCCCACGGGCTGTATGTTGTGCAGGCCTGATACAGAGTTTACTTTCAGTTATGTTGTTTTTTTCTTCTTCAATACATTGGTTGAAAGTGCTGCGGGCGCCCATGAGTGTAATTCTATTCATGGCGTCCCGTAAATGTGTGTTAACTTTTGTTGTTTTTTGTTCAATAGTGGGGACACTACCAGAACCAGAACATTTTTCATGTCATTGTCTTTATTTCGTGTATCTAAGAGTGGAATTTAAAACAAAATAAATCATTGGTTGAATGGCTAAGACAGATGGCACGAAGGCACGTCAGAATATGATCTTTATACATTAACGAGTTTCCTGTGGCGGATCTAGAATTATCAAGGCCACCGCCATCTTTTTGAAAATGGGTCCCTGTACTTCCGTTTTCGATATGATATTAAGGGGGTCTTCTAATACCTTGTTTTTTTTTAAATCAATGTAGATTTTTTAATTTAGCCAGTACTCATTTTGTACTCATTAGATAAAAAGCTCCGTTTTTTTTGTAAGGAAAATATATAACATTAATTTAATAACTGTAACATTGAAATGAAGTGTGCATAATCGGCGGGTTTGGAATTTCCGATTCTAAAAATATATAAAATAGATGGTTGGTGACATATTTCTCCGTGACATGTCACCTAATTTGAATTTTTTTTTAAAGTCATAACAATTCTTAAGATTTTACTGGGTACCAACAAATTTTTTTTTTTTATATTTGATACCCGCTTTATGAGTTTTTTAAATATTTTTTTATTATTAACAAGTTGGGTTGTGTTCTATTGTAATACTATTATAACCGGAAGTAAGGAATATAATAATATACAGAATAAAGGGTTTTGAATTTCCGATTTTATAAATAATGAAACAGATTTGGATAGATTTCCAAAATAACTAAGTTTCAAAACGTCATTACCAAAAATTAATGCAGCAAAGTTTCTCGATTAACCTCAACACCAAAACGCGTGCACTAAACAAAGTACACGCTCCAAATCTTTAAATAGATATAATTACGGTTTTTTAAGAAACACGAAACAATTCATAAATAAGAAAAATCATGTTTCAGCCTTTTGTCATTTTAGGCCACTTTTAAAATGAAATTTAAAAAAAAAAAAAAAAAAAAAAAAAAAAAAAAAAAAATATAACAAAAAAACCTTGTTATAGCACGCCAAGAGTTAAAAGAGAAATCACCTTTGAAAATGTTAATTTCATAAGGATGACTGTTGTTGAGAGCTCTTGGTCAGTGAGTGAGTGAGGGTTATTTGGCTTTTTTTATATTTACATGGATGTAACAATAATTAAAATAAAGACCCTGTTTAACATTCACCCCGCGATATCTAATATTGACTTATAGAAAATACTATAATCCAGAAAGACTCTACTGTGGCGCCCTCGGCCAATCAACTATCTTCTTTGCCCATTACAAAATTCGTCATTGAGAACATATTTGCAAGCTATTGGTTTTCAACTGCATTGAAGACAACGTAATACGCTCATAAAACATACTTTATTTATATATATATATTTACATACTTCAACGTAGACTTACATAGATATGGGCTTGCTGTACAATTACATCATTGGGTTATCCCACGCACGGCCAGGTCACAAGAGTTTTTCCTAGCGATGAATTGAAGCATCCAGTGTATCCAACATTGGCAGACCTTTACACATCCATCGAAGGTGAGGTAACAACGGTGCATCACCTACACCCACCCACACCAACCCCCCCCCCCCCACATGCAG
>CAXITT010000631.1:91075-128958 GCA_964033795.1 Lymnaea stagnalis | reverse complement strand
TTCATGAAATGTTGATTCCACAAACCTAAGTAAATAAACATAAAATACCCCCCCCCTTCCCCCCCCCCCCCATCCCCATTTTCACGACACTTCAGTTTCCTGACTGATACAATTTGTGAAACTATGCAGAATTTGGATAGGCTAAAAATAGAAACATTTTTTTCTATATAGAGGGACATAAGGAAAGTGGGATTATGTTGTGGGACATAAAGAAAGTGGGATTATCTGGTGGGACATAAGAAAAGTGGGATTATGTGGTGGGACATAAGAAAAGTGGGACTAGGTGGTGGGGCATAAAGAAAGTGGAATTATCTGGTCGGGCATAAGGAAAGTGGGGCCATGTGATTGGGGCATAAGGAAAGTGGGGCTATGTGGTGGGGCATAAGAAAAGTGAGATTTTGTGATGGGGAATAAAGAAAGTGGGACTATGTAGTGTGGCATAAGGAAAAAGGGACTATGTGGTTGGGCAAAAGGAACGTTGGATTATATGGTGGGGCATAAGGAAAGTGGGATTAAGTGGTGGGGCATAGAGAAATTGGGATTTTGTGGTGGGGCATAAAGAAAGTAGGATTATCTGGTGGAACATACGGAAAGTGAGATTATGTGGTGGGGCATAAGGAAATTGGGATTAAGTGGTGGGGCACTAAGAAAGTGGGATTTTGTGGTGGGGCACAAAGAAAGTGGGCTTTTGTGGTGTGGCATAAAGAAAGTGGGATTATGTAGTGGGGTACAAAGAAAGTGGGATATATGGTGGGACATAAAGAAAGTGGGATTATGTGGTGGGGATAAAGAAAGTGAGATTTAGTGGTGGGACATAAAGAAAGTGGGATTATGTGGTGGGGCATAATTCGAACATTTTGAAACATAAAGATAACCTCTCATTATATCAACTGCTTCTGTTTTGTACTTTACAAAGAATTAATAACAGAGAGAGGCGCCCTTTATTCAGAATAGACAAGACCAATAGGCGCCACACTACTCAGAATACCTAGACAGATCGGCGCCCACCTGATCTATGATTATAAGACGATGGACTTCTGAACATACGTTAGAGCTGAACACACACGTTACAGCTGAACACACGCAAGAGCTGAACACACACGTTGGAGCTGAACACACGTTACAGCTGAACACACACATTAGAACTGAACACACACGTTAGAACTGAACACACACGTTAGAGCTGAACACACACATTACAGCTGAACACACACATTACAGCTGAACACACACGTTGGAGCTGAACACACACGTTAGAGCTGAACACACGTTAGAGCTGAACACACGTTTGAGCTGAACACACACGTTAGAGATGAACACACGTTAGAGCTGAACACACGTTAGAGCTGAACACACGTTAGAGCTGAACACACGTTAGAGCTGAACACACACGTTAGAGCTGCACACACACGGTAGAGCTGAACACAAACGTTAGAGCTGAACACAAACGTTAGAGCTGAACACAAACGTTAGAGCTGAACACACACATTACAGGTGAACACACACGTTAGAGCTGAACACACACGTTAGAGCTGAACACAAACGTTAGAGCTGAACACAAACGTTAGAGCTGAACACAAACGTTAGAGCTGAACACACACATTACAGGTGAACACACACGTTAGAGCTGAACACACACGTTAGAGCTGAACACACGTTAGAGCTGAACACACGTAAGAGCTGAACACACGTTAGAGCTGAACACACGTTAGAGCTGAACACACGTTAGAGCTGAACACACGTTAGAGTTGAACACACACGTTACAGCTGAACACACACGTTAGAGCTGAACACACGTTAGAGCTGAACACACGTTAGAGCTGAACACAAGTTAGAGCTGAACACACACGTTAGAGCTGAACACACACGTTAGAGCTGAACACACACGTTAGAGCTGAACACACGTTAGAGCTGAACACACGTTAGAGGTGAACACACGTTAGCGCTGAACAAACACGTTACAGCTGAACACACGTTATGCTGAACACACACGTTGGAGCTGAACACACGTTAGAGCTGAGCACACGTTAGAGCTGAACACACGTTAGAGCTGAACACACGTTACAGCTGAACACACGTTACAGCTGAACACACGTTGGAGCTGAACACACGTTACAGCTGAACACACGTTAGAGTTGAACACTTTTATAATGTATTCAACAATAGCAACAACATAAAAAATATCACGCCCAAAATGCTGCCAATCCCCACACCCACACATACCCACATACACACCCACACATACCCACATACACACCCACACACTCACAATAGAAAAGTAGGACTGATCACCAAAGATTTGCTTCGCCCTGGTTAAGACAGCACACCACAGTGGGATGCTATTCTCAACATAATCTCAACATAATCTCAACATAAACACAACATAATCTCAACATAATCTCAACATAATCTCAACATAAAACACAGCATAATCTCAACATAATCTCAACATAATCTCAGCATCATCTCAACATAATCTCAACATAATCTCAACATCATCTCAACATAATCTCAACATAATCTCAACACATCTGTGGAACTTGAACGCCTCGTACTCAGGATTATCGCCATCAAGGGCGGCTCCACATGCTCCACACGCTCAGCTATATGCAAATGAGATGACAGATGTCGGCGCCGAGAGTTTCATCTAACCACAGATGTCAGCTGGGAACTTAATCAAGTACCAAAAATAATGTGTTCTAAACCATTCCCGAGAAAAACGGGTTTCATTAAAAAGTGTCAGCACTAGTTTTATTGGTCTGCCATCTTTGTTTCAGCTGTCACAACACTATATTCACAAAAGGGAGCTTCAGTTAATCAAGAAGGGGTTAACAAAAAGAAGTGTGGAAAAGGGGGGGGTGGGGATTTTAACAATACTACTCTACCTCTTGTAGTCAGAAGTGAACGTTGAACACTAACAAATGATCTCAATTGAAAAACAAACTGTGTTGGTAATATTTTGTTGAAGTGTTCGCAGTGTCACAACATATTAACTATGTCATCTATTAGCCCCCCTCCTTCGCCCCCCTTCCCCCCTCCTCCCGTCCACCAGGTACTACGCGTCACACTTCATCCGTTCTCTGGAACCCGTCAACAACATTCCCCGCCCTTTCTGTCCATTGTCCCCAGGTTGTAAGGCAAGCAGCGCGACGTCCGTAGAAATCGGCACACGTGTATGTCACCCCCTAACCCCCAACCCCCGCGCCATGTCATGTGGCGCAGTCACTCCCTTGCTTTCACTGGGGTAAATTAAACCCTAAAGGGGTAAATTGACATCTGGGGGGTAATTAGGGAATTATATATAAATCGTCTCGTCCCGTGTACGTCATTTTTGCCTAGCCGCCTGTTCTATCTTATGCCCAGCGTCATGCAGAGCGTTAAACCCATGGTGTCAACCCATCCAGACCTCTCCATGGTGTCAACCCATCCAGACCTCTCCATGGTGTCAACCCATCCAGACCTCTCCGTGGTGTCAACCAATCCAGACCTCTTCGTGGTGTCAACCTATCCAGACCTCTCCATGGTGTCAACCCACCCAGACTTCTCCGTGGTGTCAACCTATCCAGACCTCTCCGTGGTGTCAACCCATTCAGACCTCTCCGTGGTGTCAACCCATCCAGACCTCTCAATGGTATCAACCCATCCAGACCTCTCCATGGTGTCAACCCATCCAGACCTCTCCATGGTGTCAACCCATCCAGACCTCTCCATGGTGTCAACCCATCCAGACCTCTCCGTGGTGTCAACCCACCCAGACCTCTCCATGGTGTCAACCCATCCAGACCTCTCCGTGGTGTCAACCCATCCAGACCTCTCCATGGTGTCAACCCATCCAGGCCTCTCCATGGATCTTCTCCGGGTCAGTCTGTTCCATATGAAACCCTTGATCTTCTGTCAGCCTGCTTCTGGCGACAGGGGGGGGGGGGGGCGGGCCTGTTCTTGCATTCAACTTAGATGTGTCTTTAATCTGTTTTGTTAGAACTTTTTCAAATTTACAAAATTTCATCTGAGGATGTCATCCGCCCCGTGAGGGTATCATCCCACTCTGAGGATGTCATCCCACTCTGACGTTGTCATCCCACTCTTAGGGTGTCATCCCACTCTGAGGGTGTCATCCCACTCTGAGAGTGTCATCCCACTCTGAGGGTGTCATCCTACTCTTAGGGTGTCATCCCACTCTGAGGGTGTCATCCCACTCTGAGGGTGTCATCCTACTTTTAGGGTATCATCCCACTCTGAGGGTATCATCCCACTCTGACGTTTTCATCCCATCCTGAGGGTGTCATCCCATCCTGAGGGTGTCATCCTACTCTTAGGGTGTCATCCCACTCTGAGGGTATCATCCCACTCTGACTTGTTCATCACATCCTGAGGGTGTCATCCCATCCTGAGGGTGTCATCCTACTCTTAGGGTGTCATCCCACTCTGAGGGTATCATCCCACTCTGATGGTGTCATCCCACTCTGAGGGTGTCATCCTACTCTTAGGTTGTCATCCCACTCTGAGAGTGTCATCCCACTTTGATGGTGTCATCCCACTCTGAGGGTGTAATCTCTCTCTGACGTTGTCATCCGCCCGTGAGGGTATCATCCCACTCTGAGAGTGTCATCCCACTTTGATGGTGTCATCCCACTCTGAGAGTGTCATCCCACTCTGAGGGTGTCATCCCACTCTGACGTTGTCATCCGCCCCGTGAGGTTATCATCCCACTCTGAGGATGTCATCCCACTCTGACGTTGTCATCCCACTCTGAGGTTGTCATCCCAGTCTGAGGGTGTCATCCCACTCTAAGGGTGTCATCCCACTCTGAGGGTGTCATCCCACTCTGCACCCCCACACTGATCGTGAAGCTACGTCTTACACTCACAACGTCAAGAGATGCTAAAGTGTTTCAAATTGCTCACAAGTTGGTCTCTATGCGAATCGAACAAGGGTTTTTTACTTTAAAAAAAACAACACATCAAAATAAGGCCTAGATATCAATTATTTGATCCCAAAGACTTTGATCCAAAATTATTTGATTTTAAAAAAAGCATCATACTTGATGTCGTTGTATAAAAATTTAAAAAAAATAATTTCTACAAAATTTGAAGTGAACATTTTTTCAAAGAAACCATTCTGTTTCATCATAAGGGTTGCATTCCATTTATATTATCGAATGTATTTAATACTTATGCTTATAATTGTATTCTCCGTGTTAATATATTCGATTAACCATTTTGATTCGAAATTGACTATGATTTTCTTCCTTTCAAATCCGTGTAAAAAAATAAATTTTGGGGTAGTGACCAAAGATGTCCACCGCCCCTGGTTTAAGATCTGGACCTGTTTTGGGACAATACTCTTTAGTAGGCGCGTCTCCGGAAGACATTTGGTTACTTGGTTACATTTTATGATTGGGCTTTGACTTGTTATGTTATAAGTGTTAAATAGTACACTGTTTCCACTAGGGGCTAGTATCGATTGAATTCACCCCCCCCCCTCTTTGCGGGCCCATGTGAAACAATCAGGCCTCTAGTCACATTAGGGCCACATAAAACCTTTGAATTCATGCCACCCCCTAGTCCCAGGTCAAATTTTCGGACCTCTTGTCATATTTAAGGCTTCATTCGAAGATCGATTTCATGCCAACTTCGGGCCCCATGTTGAATACGTGTGCCCCATGGGCCATGTTACATCAGTGCCTCACCATACCGCTCGTTAAAGCCTGATTGTTCATAAGAGTCGACAATGATACAGTTTTATTCAGATTGGCCCACTGTGTCGGTTGGGCAATCACCATTTGAAAGGGGACACAAAACTAGTGACATGGGTGTGTCCCAATTTGCTGCGCCCCTCCCACCCACCCCCCCACGTTTTATAGCCCACCTCCACTCATACACCAGAAAATGTGTATTGATGTGTTGACGTGGGATTACTGTAAGTCTGTATTGGTATACAATCTCTACACCTTCGTGGGAATATATCAACCTTCATGTACAATGTTGGACACAACAAAGCTTCCATGTCAACCACAGCAAGCCGAAGGACGTTGAAATCGATCCAAGGGTCTAGTATGTGAGAACCACTACCTAAGCGTGACCTACCATTGTGTCAACATGCCCCTGTCACAGTAATGTCAACACCCAGGGGGAAACAATCACGTTTCACATAGCTGTCTCCCGTGTAACTCCGTTTCATCCCCCATTTCCCCGCCCCCCCCCCAAAAAAAAAGCCCCTCCCGTGACGTCACGGCAGTCTTTACTCAAGAATTACCCAGTTCACACACTCGCCGTACTCTCTCGGCCGACCCTCGTCGAACTCTCGTCCCACAGTCAAGATCTCATGGACACGAGTGTTAAGCCCTGTCATTAAAAAAACGTCACAGTCCTTTCAGAGTATCTCATCTCCATTCAGAGTTCTCCCTCTATTGTTTTCTCATATTTACCCGGGCTATTTATAGTCACCTCTACCGTGTGCTCTGTACGTGTATTGTAATATATTCCAGTGCTCCTCAACCTTTTCCCACACACGGCACACCTAGATAGACCCTTCCGAGATAGTCGCGGCACTCCCAGACCCTTCCGAGATATCCATGCACACCTAGACCCTTCCCAGATATCCACGCACACCTAAACCCTTCCCAGATATCCATGCACACCTAGACCCTTCCCAGATATCCATGCACACCTAGACCCTTCCCAGATATCCATGCACACCTAGACCCTTCCCAGATATCCACGCACACCTAGACCCTTCCCAGATATCCATGCACACCTAGACCCTTCCCAGATATCCACGCACACCTAGACCCTTCCCAGATATCCATGCACACCTAGACCCTTCCCAGATATCCATGCACACCTAGACCCTTCCCAGACATCCATGCACACCTAGACCCTTCCCAGATATCCATGCACACCTAGACCCTTCCCAGATATCCATGCACACCTAGACCCTTCCCAGATATCCATGCACACCTAGACCCTTCCCAAAACCCCAAAAGGATTTGTTGTTTTTCACAGGTACCGAAGTTTAAAATGTTTTTTTTTTTTTTTTTTTTTTTTTTTTTTAAATAATTTCTTATAGACGTGAAATAAATTTAACCAAGCAAATTTTTGAAAACATGTGATAGAAAATTTGTGTTGGTTTTTTTTTCCTTCCACTATCTAAGCTGCAATATCAATGGAACAGAAGTATGGGGAATACATTTCTTTTCAAAACTGCGTGCCCACATTAAAAGCTTTAAATTAAACAATTGGCTAATTGGACGTTAACGCAGCGGCTACCGACTTTCTCCGGACGCTAACGCAGCGGCTACCGACTTTCTCCGGACGTTCACGTGTAACGCTACAATATTTAGTGGAATAATTTTTTATTTTTTTTTAAATGAAACGGAACAAGCCACACAATAATAGTTTCCGAAGTCGTCCGGAGCCACCACCAGAGTTATACCTTGAGGCGAGCCACCACCAGAGTTATACCTTGAGGCGAGCCACCACCAGAATTATACCTTGAGGCGAGCCACGACCAGAGTTATACCTTGAGGCGAGCCACAACCAGTAATTATACCTTGAGGCGAGCCACAACCAGAATTCAGAATTATACCTTAAGGCGAGCCACAGCCAGAATTGTGCCATGAGGCGAGCCACAGCCAGAAGTGTACCTTGAGGCGAGCCACATCCAGAATTGTACCTTGAGGCGAGCCACAGCCAGAATTACACCTTGAAAACTCCTGATTTTTACATTATTATTAATTCTAAAACAAAATATTTTTAGTGTGAGTGTGGGGGGGGGGGGGGGGTTAAGACTTTTTCATCTTTTTAGGGTGAGGTTGGGGGGGGGGGGGTTAATACTTTTTCATCTTCGCTCAGATAAATCATACCTTAATAAATATTTTATGCCTTTTGTAACTATCTCCTATCTTCTTCACATATTTAGGCCATTTAAATACAATCTACAAATATGACCAGTTTTGAAGTACCCAAACAAGATCTAAAAGTTGATCTACCACCAGAACGACGCAAAGGAAGTGGAGTCAACACCAGAACGACGCAAAGGAAGTGGAGTCAATACCAGAACGACGCAAAGGAAGTGGAGTCAATACCAGAACGACGCAAAGGAAGTGGAGTCAACACCAGAACGACGCAAAGGAAGTGGAGTCAACACCAGAACGACGCAAAGGAAGTGGAGTCAACACCAGAACGACGCAAAGGAAGTGGAGTCAATACCAGAACGACGCAAAGGAAGTGGAATCAATACCAGAACGACGCAACGGAAGTGGAGTCAATACCAGAACGACGCAACGGAAGTGGAGTCAATACCAGAACGACGCAACGGAAGTGGAGTCAACACCAGAACGACGCAAAGGAAGTGGAGTCAATACCAGAACGACGCAACGGAAGTGGAGTCAACACCAGAACGACGCAACGGAAGTGGAGTCAACACCAGAACGACGCAACGGAAGTGGAGTTAACACCAGAACGACGCAACGGAAGTGGAGTCAATACCAGAACGACGCAACGGAAGTGGAGTTAACATCACAATTTACCAGGATAAAAGAAACAGTCAAATGACTTAGCAAAATCAATTTCAACTGGATTTTTGTTATACGGATGCATAATCACCATCTAAGGGTGTTTGGGCGGGAAATGAGTGGTTAAGACTCCCTGACCATCTAAAAAAAAATGGTTTTCTTCAACTCATCCACTCAAAGGTTTAACTCGAGTCTGAATGAGACTAACAAAGTATGTAATCAACAGTTTCAACATCAGACAGTTGTACTTTCCCAAGTTGCTTGTATCTGTGTTTTAACTATGTGTGTGTGTGTGTTTTCGTGTTTTTTGTGTTATGTGTATGGGGTGTGTTAATTTGTGTGTGTGTGTGGGGGGGGGAGGGTGCATGAGGGTATTTTATGTCTCGGCATAATCAAAACTTGTACACGATTGATGACGTCAAGTTGAAAGTTCTATTGCCTAATAAAAATTCCCGTAAATACTTGGTGTCAGATTCCTTCGCTCACCATCAGAGACGTAAACGTGATCTACACCTAGGGGAGGTCAAGAAAAGTTGGTTTCAAATATGAGACAAAATAATACAAGGTTTGGGGGTCAGGAATTCTTTTAACCGCTCTCTTTTATATTTAAATTCTGGATTGATAATGTTGATACATGTTCCATTAATTTGAGAACCTCTTTTGAAAACCAACGTTTCAATCATTATGAGCCCCTCGGATTGAACTCTAATACCATATTTGAGAACCTCGGCCACGAATCTCTAGCTACTTTAGCATGAGACCCACTGTCATGCTCAGTTTTCCTCTGATTTCAAAGAAAGCCGTCCCTAATCCGCTAATTCCGCCTAGATTATCCCACCCGACAACCCCCTTTGATGTGTGTACCCCATAACCTACCTGCCCGGCATACACCTGGAACGTAGTCCTAGAACACAGGCCTGCCTTTGTTTGTAGTTTCAGAGTTTCTCATGAAATCCACGAAATTCACGCGATCTCGAGGGGAGAGCACTCTCAATAGTTCATTAAACACGGATCTGCATTTTGGCTTTGTGGTGTGGCTTGTGATCCGGGCATTCGTCCTACTATGTAGTAACCTCGTTACATTGTTCACTCATAATTTATAATAACATATTATGTGTCTTGTGTACGTCCCGTAGTGAATCAATGTAATATTTGTGTTTGATTTTTCATTTCATCTAGTGAATCTTTTGATTCAAGGGAAAAAAAAAAACGAAGAAAAAAAGTTCCATTAGTAAGGCACGAAAAAAGAATCTAATTATATTTTCAGTATGATCACCGAGAAAACATTAAAAGAACACAATGGGCTATAATATATATAATTTAATGTAAAATAACTCCCAAGTGGATCGCAAGTGCCCGCCCTCTCTCATTGACTCATTGCGCACCGTGGTGCGCTCTCATTTGCTGCTTCCCCCAGTCGATTACGTATGTACCAAATGCACACAAAAGAACACATTCTTTACCCATCATACTGTGTTGACGACTTTTGATTGCTCTACATTGGGACGCTTACTGTTATAGATTATACGCCTCTCCCCGTATTTTACACTTGCAACGTGGTAACATTGCTACGGCTAGTGAATAATTAAGTTTTCTAATTTCGTGACAATGTCTTCAAATAACATTTAAATTGTGGGCATTCTACGATTTGGATTTTTTGAATTGAATGGTCACATGATATTCGACTATTGTTTGAATTAGATCGTCAAATGATATTCGACTACTGTTTGAATTAGATCGTCATATGATATTCGACTACTGTTTGAATTAGATCGTCATATGATATGCGACTACTGTTTGAATTAGATCATCACAAGATATTCGACTACTGTTTGAATTAGATCGTCATATGATATTCGACTATTCTTTGAATTAGATCGTCATATGATATTCGACTACTGTTTGAATTAGATCGTCATATGATATTCGACTTCTGTTTGAATTAGATCGTCACATGATATTCGTCTACTGTTTGAATTAGATCGTCATATGATATTCGACTATTCCAGAAAATCAAGACGCTAAACAATCGGCCTTTTTCCCCCTTCAAATTTGAAAAATTAAAAAAAATCCAAAATGAATAAGAAATCACATTTTTACAGGCCTACTCCTTCCAAAAACGTCACAGGTATACACAGTAGACATCCTTGAATAGACTGTTCAACATAACCATGAGATTTATACACACCATTTATATCCTATTTATAAACGATGGCAACACAAATAATAATTTTGTTGTTGTTATTGAAACCCTCGAGTTCCCCTCCACTGAATCTTTCTTTCCAGGCACGAGTTCTACACGAGACGTCACCATCAGACTATACATGTCCCTATACATTTGCACAGAATCATAATTGTGCTCGAATTCTATACACGGGCCATCTCCGGCTAATCACTCCAAGCGTGTCGCGGTGGATTCTTTGGCACGCCAAACGGTTTTAGGTGTAAGGGTTACTAGGGTCTTTGGGCAGATAGAACCAGCGGCGGATTCGGCTGTGAAGTGAGTGGGGAAAGAAGGTTTTGCTGGGCCCTCTGGTCACAAAACTCAATTAACACCCACCGCCCCCCCCCCCCCNNNGACAAAAAAAAATTTAAAAATTAAAACATCCTTAACATTGAAATATATGTTTTAATAATTTTTTTGTTGTAAAATGTTAAATGAAAACAACAATTATCAAACAAACTTATTACGAAAGTAATACAGCAGACAAGAGAAGGATTGCTTCAACGGTTTAAATGTGTGATCAGTTTTTGGAGGCACTAAGTGTATTGGAATCCCGGGAAAACTGTATACCTTGGCGTGTATCTCTCTGTCATTTCCTTTCAGATCAAGCGCGTGGCTTTAGGCGGTCGGTCCGTCCCCCCCCCCGTCCCCCCCACTTCTCAAGTGACCTTTAGTTATACTTATTTCGGATTATGTACAATAAGGCTCAAAAAATTCCTTTAAAGTAATATGCATATCAAAAGTCCAGCTCTCTAGCACCCCACTTAACATAAGATGCATGCATTTAAGTGGACTCATCCAAAGCAACATATATATATATATATATATATATATATATATATATATATATATACTTCTTCAACCTCTTCGAGAATGTATTTGTATTCAGTATTAAAATTTTTATTTCATATATATATATATATATACCAAAAATTACTAACAGGAAGTTTTTATGTACAAAAATGTGTACAAGAGTTCTCTGGGTGTGACGTAAACTTCGACATCATCTAAGAGTGACGTATGCACCCATTGGTCATCACATGTGCCACCTTGACCTTACAGATATTTACTTTAAAAATCATCTACACAAAACTATGAAACGATGACAAGCGACAGCAGTCAGTTTGGTGTATTTAATGACGTCATCGTTTGGAAGAATAACTTAAGGCAATCTTTTTTTTTAAACGGTTATGTCCCTTCATCTATCGTCCCAAATAGTCACTTGTGAGGGGCAGTCACTTTTGACGCAATGTGGAGGTCTTATGGAGGTCTTGGGGAGGTCTTGTGGAGGTCTTGAGGAGGTCTTGAGGAGGTCTTGAGGAGGTCTTGTGGCGGTCTTGAGGAGGTCTTGTGGAGGTCTTATGGAGGTCTTGAGGAGGTCTTGTGGAGGTCTTCTGGAGGTCTTGAGGAGGTCTTCTGGAGGTCTTGAGGAGGTCTTGTGGAGGTCTTGTGGAGGTCTTGTGAAGGTCTTGAGGAGGTCTTGTGGAGGTCTAATGGAGGTCTTGAGGAGGTCTTGAGGAGGTCTTGAGGAGGTCTTATGGAGGTCTTGAGGAGGTCTTGTGGAGGTCTTGAGGAGGTCTTGTGGAGGTCTTGAGGAAATCTTGAAGAGGTCTTGAGGAGGGGTTATGGAGATCTTGAGGAGGTCTTATGGAGGTCTTATGGAGGTCTTGAGGAGGTCTTATGGAGGTCTTGAGGAGGTCTTATGGAGGTCTTATGGAGGTCTTATGGAGGTCTTGAGGAGGTCTTATGGAGGTCTTGAGGAGGTCTTATGGAGGTATTGTGGAGGCCTTATGGAGGTCTTGATGAGGTCTTATGGAGGTCTTGAGGAGGTCTTATGGAGGTCTTGTGGAGGTCTTATGGAGGTCTTGAGGAGGTCTTATAGAGGTCTTGTGGAGGTCTTATGAAGGTCTTGAGGAGGCCTTATGGAGGTCTTGTTGTAATTTAATGTGTTCATACATTTAAAAACTTCATATTCGTGTGTGGATTACTTTTGAATGAACATTTTGAAACATTAAATAGTACTGCCATGACGTCATCACCTGACGTCTAACACTACGCATGCCTCAGTTCAAATCCTTCCATGTCTACAATGCACCGGCTCTGACATGTCTCTCCATTGATGACGTTCAACCTATAGAAATGGACCTTGTGTGTTACCGCCCGAGCAGGTCTTAACAGCAAGGTCGGCAATTCCAAAAGCCATGAATGTTGGATGTCTTATAAAAAAATGATTTTTTTTTTTTGTATCGCTTTTAGCGACTTAACACGGGTTTGAACACCCGCCACAGGGTACCTACCCAATGTACATGGTGATAGCTTGGTATGAGTCTAAACGTGTGTACTATGGCAGCAGTGGTCTAAACGTGTGTACTATGGCAGCAGTGGTCTAAACGTGTGTACTATGGCAGCAGTGGTCTAAACGTGTGTACTATGGCAGCAGTGGTCTAAACGTGTGTACTATGGCAGCAGTGGTCTAAACGTGTGTACTATGGCAGCAGTGGTCTAAACGTGTGTACTATGGCAGCAGTGGTCTAAACGTGTGTACTATGGCAGCAGTGGTCTAAACGTGTGTACTATGGCAGCAGTGGTCTAAACGTGTGTACTATGGCAGCAGTGGTCTAAACGTGTGTACTATGGCAGCAGTGGTCTAAACGTGTGTACTATGGCAGCAGTGGTCTAAACGTGTGTACTATGGCAGCAGTGGTCTAAACGTGTGTACTATGGCAGCAGTGGTCTAAACGTGTGTACTATGGCAGCAGTGGTCTAAACGTGTGTACTATGGCAGCAGTGGTCTAAACGTGTGTACTATGGCAGCAGTGGTCTAAACGTGTGTACTATGGCAGCAGTGGTCTAAACGTGTGTACTATGGCAGCAGTGGTCTAAACGTGTGTANGGAGGGGCGTGCTGTCTGAGTCGTGGGGATAACCCAGGGGTGCGGGGGGGTATTAAGTGGGGGGTGGGGGTTACAGTATCTTCATCGGAAAACACAGGGGTGTGTGGGATATGGATGGTGGTTAAAGTACCTGAATGTGGACAGACCAGGCTTGTGGGTTTAATGTGGGTTAGTGACCGTCATTTGGACAGGCCAGGCTTGTGGGTTTAATGTGGGTTAGGGGGCCGTCATGTGGACAGACCAGGGGTGTGGGTTTAATGTGGGTTAGGGGGCCGTCATGTGGACAGACCAGGGGTGTGGAGGTTATTAATTAGGATTACAGGATGTACTGGAAAATACGGTGAACAATGGCTTATCAGATATTACAAACTATAGTGTGGGGTGGGAGCAGGGGGGCTTTGGGGAGATGCTGTACACATTGAGGTCCCACACTCTCTTTGGGGTTTACTAAAATCAGTACATGTTTTTCTATGAACCCTACTCTTCACACCATGATTTTGTGTAATATATTATTCACCCTTAGACGATGGCTGACTTGTAATAAGGGAACATACGAGATGAGCAGGGCTGTATGGTGACAGCTACAGGGCTGTATGGTGACAGCTACAGGGCTGTATGTCGGCAGCTACAGGGCTGTATGTTGACAGCTACAGGGATGTATGGTGGCAACTACAGGAGTGTATGGTGGCAACTACAGGGCTGTATGGTGGCAGCTACAGGGTTGCATGGTCGCAGCTATTTGCAGATATCAAAGTCCTAGTCATACATATTTTATCAATAAAGTTTGAAATGTCAACGTAACAAACTAAATCATGTGTGTGTCATCTTGTAAATAACACGAGATGTGTGTGTGTCAACTTATAAAGAATACGGTGTGTAGCACGGAGTGCTGAGCGTGTATTGTATGACACGGAAGGTGAACACAACCAGTAAGTTAATTGTGGTATGTTACATTCCATAAACCTTTTTTTTAAAATCCCAGTACACGGTGCAGACAGCAGACGACATCTTGTGAACACCCACGTCAGCTTTCACAGAAAAAGATTGTACTGAGTTCTATCTCAGGGGTTCTCAAATTGATGAATGAATTGAATAGCATGTTAGCAGAAGTTACTACTTTCTACTCTACATCCTACTCTCTACACCCTACTCTCTACACCCTACTTTTTACTACTAAAGGAACTGTTAATAAAGATCACTATTCAAAATTTAAATATCTATGCAACGAAATTACGGCAGACACTGAATGTAAGACATGCAGGTACTGCAACCCCACACCTTGTAGAGACCCACCTCCTGCACAGTAACACCCCCACCCCCACCCCGTACAGTACCACCCTAAGTACAGACCCGCCCCTTCTTTAAACCACACCCCCACCCCCTTTTAAATGTCACTCTTACACCCCTCTCCGTGATCTACGTCACAAATGATCAGAAAAGTTCACATTTTCCAAAGTATCAAAACGAACGTATCCCACACTCCCATTTATCCCACACTCCCATTTATCCCACACTCCCATTTATCCCACACTCCCATTTATCCCACACTCCCATTTATCCCACACTCCCATTTATCCCACACTCCCATTTATCCCCAATGATACAATGACTTTTTTTTTTTCATATTTCCAACAGCTTCAACAATTCAACGACTGATCTGTCCCCGACCAACATCCCGGTGCCGCCCCGTCGGTCTATAGAACGACAACCACACGACAGAACCCGTACGTATATATAGCCACCGTACGTATGTATAGCCACCGTACGTATGTATAGCCACCGTACGTGTGTATAGCCACCGTACGTTTTTGTTAGGTGTTCAAACAAACCCCCGTTTCTATAGACACGGTTCTCCGTCCATACGCTGTCTGTCATTAGTGTGTCGCCATAGCAAGAGACAGAGCAAGAGACAGAGCTGTAGATATTGAATACGGTGAATTGCTCTTGATCAGCGTTTCCCAAACTGTTAAGTTTCACGGACCGGTGGACAAGTTTCGAAACTGCACCAGGGACCGGTCCCAGATTTATTAAATTACATTTTCTTTCCATTTAAACATCAATATTCATGCTCTCTGGACCGGTAACGTAAGGTTCGCAGACCGGTGCCGGTCCACGGACCACCGTTTGGGGACCGCTGCTCTTGATGACCGGGGTACCAGTAGTCTCTCCATTGATTTTAGTCGGTGTTAGGAAGTGCCTGGGATATCCCCTAGCCGACTTCCGGCAACAACAATGGTTGACCACTTAAGTTTTGTTTCACTAGTTTCTATTTCTTGTCGTATTTTCACTTGTCCTGTCTTGCCGAGGAAGGCTCTTAGCCGAAACGTTCTTAATATTTTAGTGTCCTGTCTATCTTTTTCAAGCTTCCACACACCGTGTTCCGCTATATCTTCTAACAGGGTAGTAAAGTCAAACATTACTTTAGCCTCGTGATGAAATGATGATACCAATTCAATAGATGGGGCCTCACATTTTAAGTGAAATAACTTCTTGTAAATGTTCAGATTAAAACCGAAATGTCTACACTGCGTTCATGCTTTCACTACACGCCTCCCCTCGGCCACGCCACGCTTCACGTTGTCAACACACGCCATCCCCTGTACGGTGTGCATCGTACAAAACACGACTCGTGTTGACAGCCACGAGCCGCCGCTCTATGTCAACACGTGTTCTGGTCTCCGTCCAAATCTTTGGTTGAATCGCATAAGTGTTAAAACGTTTTTCATGATCTTGGGAAATCTTGGGAATTAAAAAAAAATTGAGTGGCAGCATTGCTGCTGGCAGACAAGAAATCGTACTTTGTACAGGTGGCTGAAACCACACGTCAGAATTTCGTCATTTATACATTAAAAAAAATTTTTTTTTTAAATTAATGTTTTCAACAATACAGTGGGTATCATTGTCATCAGAAATATGTACTGTGAGCTAGCAGAAATCAGATGAATGAATTGATTAGCCATAAATATGACGTCGTTATAGCTGCTCGGATTCTAATAATCGGATTATATCATGGACGGTAATGGTATGTAGCTTCGTCCGACGAAATCGATCAAGACCAATCAATCATTGGGTTTTTGATGGTTCTGATTCTGTCCGTTTGTGCAAAGATGGCTGATGAGACTACTACTCTCTACACCTTTCTCTTTAAACCCTTTTCTCTACACCCTTCTCTCTACTCCCTTCTCTCTACACCCTTCTCTCTACACCCTTTGTGCTCAGATGGCTGATGAGACTTATTCTGTCCGTTTGGACTCAAAGGGCAGACGAGACTTATTCTGTCCGTTTTTGCTCAGATGGCAGATGAGACTTATTCCGTCCGTTTGGACTGAAATGGCAGATGAGACTTATTCTGTCCATTTGTGCCCAAATGGCAGATGAGACTTATTCTGTCCATTTGTGCCCAAATGGCAGATGAGACTTATTCTGTCCATTTGTGCCCAAGTGGCAGATGAGACTTATTCTGTCCATTTGTGCCCAAATGGCAGATGAGACTTATTCTGTCCATTTGTGCCCAAATGGCAGATGAGACTTATTCTGTCCATTTGTGCCCAAATGGCAGATGAGACTTATTCTGTCCATTTGTGCCCAAGTGGCAGATGAGACTTATTCTGTCCGTTTGGACTGAAATGGCAGATGAGACTTATTCCGTCCGTTTGGACTGAAATGGCAGATGAAACTTATTCTGTCCATTTGTGCCCAAATGGCAGATGAGACTTATTCTGTCCGTTTTTGCTCAGATGGCAGATGAGACTTATTCCGTCCGTTTGGACTGAAATGGCAGATGAGACTTATTCTGTCCATTTGTGTCCAAATGGCAGATGAGACTTATTCTGTCCGTTTTTGCTCAGATGGCTGATGAGACTTATTCCGTCCGTTTGGACTCAGATTAGCAGATGAGACTTATTCCGTCCGTTTGGACTCATATGGCAGATGAGACTTATTCTGTCTGTTTGGGCTCAGATTGCTGATGAGACTTATTCTGTCTGTTTTTGCTCAGATGGTTGGTGAGACTTATTCCGTCCGTTTGTGCCCAGACTAATTCTGTCACGAATGTCCTGTGCAGTTAGTGCACGGGATTGATGGGGTGCATCTCAAGTTGCAGAGTTAACCCATAGTTTTCTGGCATGTCTTTTGTGCTCTGCAAGCTGCTGTACTTTTGACTTCATGTTGTGAGAAGCCTTTGTGTCAAGAGAAACGGTACGATACTCGATGCTTTGCCGATTCTTCCCATGTGTCCTGATGTTGGGGAGACCTGCCTAATGTTGGGGAGACCTGTCTGATGTTGGGGAGACCTGCCTAATGTTGAAGAGACCTGTCTGATGTTGGGGAGACCTGTCTGATGTTGGGGAGATCTGCCTGATGTTAAGGAGACCTACCTGAAGTTGGGGAGACCTGCCTGAAGTTGAGGAGACCTGCCTGATGTTGGGGAGACCTGCCTGATGTTGGGGAGACCCGCCTGATGTTGGGGAGACCTGCCTGATGTTTGGGAGACCTGTGCCTGTGATCATGTTCTGTCGTTTGATCAATATTTACTTTTCATCAATCTATTTTTATCTACTCAAACAATGAACATCCGGGTTCATCAAGATTGCCTATACAAATGGCTTTGTTTTTAAAAAATTAAAATCGTGACAAAATCTACCATATGTTTGAAACTTCTCGTCTTTTGTACATGTTAGACATCCCCATATAAAAACAACGCATAGGATGGGGGGGGGGGAGATTTGTAAATGAAACATCTCAGGTTGGGACATGTATACTTATAGAGTCATCAAATGCCGGCTCTCGAGGCACTGCCGTCTTTTGTTGAGCGACTGCCATCTGTTAAAATTAAAATTCGGAAAATGGTGTGTGAAGGCTGTTACAGAGAAAACTAAAACTCGGACGTTTGTAATCAGTGGCGTAGGAAATATGGTTCTGAAGGACGGCGGTTCGAACCAGGTGGCATTTTTATTTGGATGGGCGGCATTTTAAGGACAACCGCAGATTTTTTTTTTTTTAATGGAAGGGGGCTGAAAAAAATTTCGTATGTTTTAGACGGGGAATAAGTTCATACCATTTTTTTATAGTAAGATTTTTATTAATTATTTTAAAATTTATTTTGGCTTAGAACTTTTCGTCCTTGAAGATTCTTGGGCTTCGATTATCAACGAATGATTTAATATACAGCACAATGATATTAAGTAATTTGAAAGAAATAAGGTTCTAAAGGCAATTGTAAATTAGGGCAATGAAGCCATGAAGCCAGTACTTTTCAATAAACACGTTACGTGGACGCCAGACATAACTCGGATGTTGAAGTGGGAGAACATGACGTCGGAATCGCGCTATCGGGGTGCGCTGTCGGGGGTGCGCCTTTGATTATATTGTGTTCTTGTTTAATATTTTTTTATAGCATGGAGTAACAACATGACGCCAGAGTCGTGAAATGTTAGCAGTTGAAGTGTAGAGATCGTCGTGAAACAGTTTTGTGCAAAAACTGCTTCAGGTTACTGTGACCTGGGCAGCCTGGTACGTTGCTTATTGTTTCCTACCTTTGGAAGGGTGACTTTAGGAGACAACCGGCAAGCCATACAGCTGGTTAGTCAGTCAATGAACCAGCGAAGCTATGCAATGGGTTAAGTCAGTGAATGAACCACCGAAAAATATTTTTTAATTTTTTTTTTTTTTTTAATATATTTTACATTTAACAATAGTTTGACTTGAACTTAAAATGTCGGAACGGACATTATGATATCATTTTCGAAAAGTCTTCTGTCTAGGGGCCCCCAAATGGCTCAATCTAGCTGCCTAGGGAGCTCCAAATGGCTCACTCCAGCTGCATAGGGCCTCCAAATGGCTCAATCTGGCTGTATACGGCCTCCACATGGCTCAGTCTAGTTTCCTAGGGACATACACATGGCTCAGTCTAGTTTCCTAGGGGCCTCCAAGTGGCTCAATCCAGCAATGTATACTTGGGTGACTAAGCTTAGTTGACTGGTCACCGTACAAAAAATGACAGGCAAGGCGGGATTTTAAAAAAATAAACTTTTAACTTGAATTTAATTATACGTGGTTTAATGATCCAAGTCTGAATAGGATAGCTTTATCTGTTGTGGGTCAAAATCCATTCCATGGACCCACATGCTTATTTCCGGTTCGTTTGACCTTTTCCAAATTTAACTGCATGTGATTATCAATTTTCGATGGATCGCAGAACGTGATCATATCATCTCAAACCAAACCAAACAGCAACAAGCAAACATTTTCCCACCGTGCCGTGTGAGTCAGAACAGCTGAAGGAGTGTTGACCTGGGGCATCTAAGGTTTCAAACGTAATCTTTATAAGCCAGCAGACGACATGGTCGCTGGAGCATCCTTCAATTTGCGGCTGCGTAAACATAAAGCATTTGGTGGACATGATGAGATGTGGTGCCCTGACCGTCTTGGCCGGTGCTTGGCTCGTCTTTGCAGGTGGTCACGTGATAGACAAGAGACAGGTTGGTACCTTCGTTATTATAATGAGATCTTCTCAAAGATCGTATAGGTTATGTTCTTATTGGTATTACACTTTTATAAAGTATTTGGTTTATTTTTAATTTAGGAGTTTAGAATCTGCACTATAAACCAACCCTGCTGGAAACCCAACCCTAGGCTACAAACCCAACTCTAGTGTAAGTCCTACTCTACTATAAACCCAACCCTGCGATAAATCTAAATATAGTGTAAACCCAACTCTGTTGTAATCTCAACTCTTCTATAAACCCAACCCTGGTGTAAACCCAACTATGCTATCAACCCAACCCTGCTGTAAAACCAGCTATGCTATAAACCCAACCCTGCTGTAAAACCAGCTATGCTATAAACCCAACCCTGCTGTAAAACCAGCTATGCTATCAACCCAACCCTGCTGTAAACCCAACCCTGCTACAAATCCAACCCTCCTAAAAACCCAACTCTGCTATCAACCCAACCCTGCTGGAAACCCAACCCATCTGTAAACCCAACCCTGCTATAAACCCAACTCTGCTGTAAACCCAACCCTGTTATAAACCCAACCCAGCTGTAAACCCAACCCTGCTATAAACCCAACTCTGCTGTAAACCCAACCCTGTTATAAACCCAACCCTGCTGTAAACCCAACCCTGCTGTAAACCCAACTCTGCTGTAAACCCAACCATGCTGTAAACCCAACTCTGCTGTAAACCCAACCCTGCTGTAAACCCGACCCTGCTGCAAACCCAACCCTGAGGTAAACCTAACTATCCTGTAATCCAACCCTGCTGTAAACCCGACCCTACTTTAAACCCTTCCTTGCTGTAAACCCCGTAAAATCCCGTAAAACATATTTCGAATCGCAAACTGGTTTAAAAAAAACAAACAATTGTAATACAATCCAAGGCCGGTCAACACTTATAACTATGTATCCCTTTCCTTAGGCGATTTTCCCCAATCTCGTCCTATGTGTGGACAGTGAGGCACGACTTGCTGACCAATCTAACATCTATGTGAAAAGCCCTTATTTTGGTTTCAGCAATTACTTGGCCAACACCAGATGTCAGCTGACCCTACGGTCCGGCGCTGACCCTTTGACCGTTAGCGTACAGTTCGAGTAAGTCTTTTGGGTTACGTCGGTGTTTTCTTGTCATTGTGACCACTAGACAGCAATTAGAGCTGGGGTGGTCAACCTGCGGCCCGCGGGCCACATGCGGCCTGCTGATATGTTAATGGGGCCCACAGCATCTTCTGAGAACTGGCCTTTTTTAAAAAAAATAGTAAAATCTAACATTTGTGAATGGTGATCTGTAGGAGCCTTAGAAAATTTTTAAACACTGTCTAAGTTTGTCAAACTAATCATAAATGATAATTAAAGTTTTAAAAAAAATATATATAAGGTACTTCTTTTTTGCGAATTGAACTCGGAATGAATAATTGCAGCTCGTCTTTAATGACGTCTATTAAAATTAGCATGCGTCTAGACAAAAAAGAACTAATTCCCATGCGGCCATCTTGCTCTGCCCGAAAAGATTGCACACCCATCTTTTGAGTCTCATGGATCTAAGCGTCGGTTTACCGTTAGAGGGTTCAATCCCCCGTTAGTATCTTGTTTAACTGAGACGCAACTGTCAGAGAGGTGACCCGTGTCAGTGGCCAGATGGCACATTAGACCAATGTCTTTTTAACGTTGTTGATCATTAAATCCTTTAGCCCGCTATTAATTATAAACACAAAAGACTGACAATGGAGCGGGTCACAGAAGTGAAGACAAGGCTCATTCAAAATTTTTATTTTTATTAAATTTTTTATTTTTTTTGTGTGGGGGGGGGGGGGGGGGGTAACGGGTGCACAACATCGGACATAGTCTCAAATAGTGAGCCAAATTTAAAAAGTATCAGAATCCCTGAAACTTACGACTGCACTCATTATAAGTTGATTTGCTGAACGTACTGCATGGCTAATTTGTTAACCATTTTTTTCTACATACTTTTAAAACTTTTTTTGTTGTTCGAATTGTTTGTTGAGGATTCTTTTGGCGGCGGGCGATCGGCCTTGTCACCTCGCGTGCGTGAGACAACTCAGTGTAGTGTTACACATGTTTAAAATAAACATTAAATTGAGATCACCATGAATGAGCTGATCTAAATGATTTCACTCTATCGCCACCAACCAGTGCCTTCGACCTTGAACTTGAAGCACGCGCCTGCAGCTCGGACTCGCTCTGCGTGGGCGGGGTTCAGTTCTGCGGCAACTGGCAGGTCAATCGGAGGTTCACCTACGTCCTGCCCCCGGGCAGAAACTTCACCCTGGTCTTCAGGACGGACGGATCGGTCACGGCTCGAGGGTTTCAGGTAAGTGTCCCACTTCTGCTGTCACCGTGGATGTCATGGTGGCCCAAACTCATAGTTTTGTGGCACTCCCTCCTAACTCCGAGATACCATTAAAATTAAAACCCAAATGTATGCATGTATCCAACTGAAAGCAAGACTATACAATTTATGAACACAGACGTGATTTTTGTCGCAAACAATAAAACGTGTAATTACATCTTATGACAAGAGCATTTCTTACTCCAGGTCCAGATTTCCGCGGTTCGTTACGACTACCAACCAACCTTGATCACCAGCGGCGGCGTTGGCAGCAGCAGTGGCGGCGTCCAAACGCAACTCCTATCCTACAACGGAGACTACGAGCACACTTACCAGGACAAATGCGCTGTCGACGCCGATGGGGGTTTCTGGAACGACCAGACGACCCCATATTATTACAATGGAAACAGCTCCTTCGCCGACCTTTGGTGGGGTCAAGGTCAAGCTAGCCCGAGGGACCCATTCACTGACACCCGGTACTACCAGACTAGCCCTGACTACTACCGGCCATCTCAGCATCTGGACAGAATCCCGATCCTGTATTTCCTGTTCGAGGCCCAGGCGGCGCTGAATAAGGCGGCGTTCAAAAGAGGGAGGGCCACGGACAACCTCCTTAGAGCCTATGATGCCAGTGGCGGCAGAGCCATTAATTACAAAAAATAATGTAAAAGATTAGTTTCGAGTAAAATATTGTGTACAAAATCAAATCGTCGTTCTGTGTTTTTGACGACAGGTTGTTCGGACCAACGTATAAATTCTGCATTGCTTTAATTTACTCGCACAATTTCAATGTGTGGCTGGCATGCGATTTTCTCTCTCTCTCAAGAACAAATGGCAGGCTACGCGGGGGGGGGGGGCGCGGGACAGCAGAGAGAATGCCAAAAAAATGACAGAGGAGTGAAACCACCAAGACCCCCAGGGGAAAACGGCCCAAAGGCGGACCTAAGCTTAGGTTGGGGGATGAGGTGGAAAAAGACCTACATCCACTGGGCCTCCAAGAATGGAAAATAAAATGGGGGGGGGGGCGCGGGACAGCAGAGAGAATGCCAAAAAAATGACAGAGGAGTGAAACCACCAAGACCCCCAGGGGAAAACGGCTCAAAGGCGGACCTAAGCTTAGGTTGGTGGATGATGTGGAAAAAGACCTACATCCACTGGGACTCCAAGCATGGAAAATAAAAGCATTAGTTAGGTCTGAGCGGAAGGAAGTGGTAAGGAGGCCACAGCCCAACATGGGATGCCACATAGATGGATGGAAGAGCGAAATTTGAAATGCTAAAACTAAACATTATGTCTCTGCTAGAATGACGTCTTTGCTAGAATGACGTCTCTGCTAGAGCGACGTCTTTGCTAGAATGACGTCTCTGCTAGTGATGTCTTTATTCGAATGAGGTCTCTGCTACAGTGACGTCTTTGCTAAAATGACGTCTCTGTTAGAGCGAGGTTGACATTTGTCGGGAACTGACGTCTGAGAACACGAATAAAGCAATCTATTTTAAATGACAATGTATCTGGGGTGCTGAGCTATCTCTAATTTGTAGAATACGTAGTACCAAGGCAGTACAAGACTAAACAGACTATCTTTAAACACTAGACCTTCCAGAGTACTTCAACCACACACAAAACTTGTGGTCACGAAGATTACATCAAAGTGCTCCGTGAGCCCTTCATAAATGGAAGAAGAATAATTAAATGCGTTACTAGACCCCAATGTTTAAGAAAAATAGTTCTTACAATAGTGAAAAGTTATATCCGCATATAACCTAATTACGCGTATGTTATATTAAATTTTTTAAACGGTAAAACTTCATATTAGATCCAAACACGTATTAAACATTCTCAAAATCCCGGTCCTGTAGTAGTCTTATGGAAGAGAATATGGCTGTTGAGCTAATGTCATCGTCTGACGCCTGCGGGTAAAATTATTTTGGGGCCCCAGCCAGCCTTAAATTTTGGCACCATTTCCTCCTAATACAAATTTTCCCATTGATAATGACTGTTATCAATGAAAAAGGTGCTTACTGAAGAAGATTGGAAATACGAGTCCCATAACAGCAAAGTTTTGTTCTGGAAAGTATAAACAATAAAACGTAATATAGATTTATATGGAACATTAAAAAAAAAAAAACAATATTTTTTAAAATATATTTGATTGAAAAGTCTTTACCCTAACAACACCAGCATCCAACTATCAACATTTCAGTTACAACACAATTTTTGAATTACCAACAAACAAACAAAATAAATAATAATAATTAATTTACATCTCAACATTTCTGGCTTTAATGGTAGCAAAAAACATTGCCAAAGTCATTTTCTAGTCCAAATAGGGGAAAGGGGGGGGGGTCCAGGGGTCGACACATTTTTTTAGGGTTTGGGTATCCCATAATTTTTTATTTTTTGTGTTAATGTAATACACTTTTTTTTTCTTGTTGTGATGTACCATGAAGCACGGAGTCGGCGCTGGTTTTATCTGACAGAATAAGATTACGTTAATTCAAACCAAAGATGTTATATTAAGATGGATAGACAAAATTAACTGCACACTCGTATTGTCTGTCATACAAGTGACGAAGTTTGAAATCAATTAGCGATCAACGGCTTTTAAAGAGAGCATTGAACACCTGGGAGCCACCAATGAAGGTCAATCTGTTTCCCTTGCTTATAGCGGTGTTTCAACAAATTGCTGAATTGCTGATCGATCTTTTCCATTTGAATTTCAGCTGACCGCTCATCAACAACCGTATAGAAAATGTCCTTCCGTGTTGTTCAATGTCCTCCCGTGTTGTTCAATGTCCTCCCGTGATGTTAAATGTCCTCCCGTGTTGTTCAAAGTCCTCCAATGATGTTCCATGTCCTCACGTGTTGTTCCATGTCCTCCAATGATGTTCCATGTCCTCACGTGTTGTTCTATGTCCTCCAATGATGTTCCATGTCCTCACGTGTTGTTCTATGTCCTCCAATGATGTTCCATGTCCTCACGTGTTGTTCTATGTCCTCCAATGATGTTCCATGTCCTCACGTGTTGTTCCATATCCTCCAATGATGTTCCATGTCCTCACGTGTTGTTCTATGTCCTCCAATGATGTTCAATGTCCTCACGTGTTGTTCTATGTCCTCCAATGATGTTCCATGTCCTCACGTGTTGTTCCATGTCCTCCAATGATGTTCCATGTCTTCCCGTGTTGTTCCATGTCCTCCAATGATGTTCCATGTCCTCACGTGTTGTTCCTTGCTTATTGTGCCCAGACGCTGATTCTTCTGAGACTTTAAAATTAATATTGACACCGTGGGGCCGGATAAACCAACGTCATGGGCCCGATGTGGCCCACAGCTCGTAGATTCCCCTCCTCTGATCATGTGGACTGACAGTACAGCCAAAGATGTGACCACGTTTCTGATTGATCAAACTTCTGTCAATCAAAATTGCTTTCAAACAAACTTCACGTAACCAAAGCTTTACCTTATCACAAATAGGGATCAAGTGAAAATGGATTGATAATTATCTGAAGTTAATTTATCCCGTAGCCCGTTGCATAATGATCAAGCACATAAAACCAAATGTACTTCATTTCTTTTTTTTTTTTTAAATATAAAATAGATTTGTTTAAATTGAAAATGAGGTTTTTATTTATCATTTAAAAAAAAAATTTTTAATAAAAAAAGTAAAATGCAGGCAATGTATTTAGAGAGATTTTTTTTTTTTTTTTTTTTTAAATATAAAATAGATTTGTTTAAATTGAAAATGAGGTTTTTATTTATCATTTAAAAAAAAAATTTTTAATAAAAAAAGTAAAATGCAGGCAATGTCTTTAGAGAGATTTTTTCAACGGGGAAAATAAAGGAAATATGTGGACACTGATTCCAGGGAATAAAATTCTCGAAAACTGCTCTAAATGAGATGCTTTTAAACCAACAAACAAAGTATCCCACGTGCGTTTGGTGCGTAATAGTTTCTTTTGTTTGTTCCTAAATAGTTGATGAAATTATTCGGCGGTGTGAAAGCGGGTGGGGCATTAGAATATTAAAATAAATAATAAAATTGCATTTCAAGCACTAGAGAAACATCCTTGTTAGACCAGTGGTCGGCAAATCGCGTGTCTTCAGCGACCTGAGTGCGGCTCGGCCAGTCGGCAACAAATCGGTTTTGAATCAAAAAAAAAAAAAACATGATTCTTGACAGGTTCTTGAAACGAAATTTGGCTCTCAAAATTGTTTAAATTATCCTGCTGCTGATTTTTGGCTCTTTTGACGAATGAGTTTGCCAACGGCTGCACTAGAAGTAACGGCATTGGACGGAGCAGCCAGACATGTTTCACGTCATGAGCGGGGCCTGGTCTGATTTGATGATCCAGTGATGTGAAATAAACCAGGTCAACAATAAACCAAGCCAACAATAAACCAAGTCAATAATAAACAAAGTCAACTATAAACAAAGTCAACTATAAACAAAGTCAACAATAAACAAAGTCAATCATAAACAAAGTCAACAATAAACAAAGTCAACAATAAACCAACCAAGTCATATGTGCAGAAAGAGATAACGTTGATCTCAAAACCGACATTGCATACTCTTACCTGTCACAAAACGGACATTACGTATGCTTAAGTGTCACAAAACGGACATTGCATACTCTTACCTGTCTCAATACGGACATTGCATATGGTTACCTGTCACAAAACTGATATTGCATACTCTTACCTGTCTCAATACGGACATTGCATATGGTTACCTGTCACAAAACGGACATTGCATACTCTTACCTGTCTCAATACGGACATTGCATATGGTTACCTGTCACAAAACGGATATTGCATACTCTTACCTGTCACAAAACGGACAACCGCATCGACTCACCTGCGTATTGTCTTTCACAGCAGCCCCTGTGAAGACCAGCCAAGCACTGACTAAGACGGTCACCCGAGTGAGTGTCATCATGCCCTTTCGAGATCTTTCAAATAAGAATCTTTTTTTTTTCAACAGTTCATCGACTCAGAGAGAGGCCATAGCAGCTGCCTGGTATTCTATTTATAGGCTTTCTGTATGAAACAGTAGATGTTATGGCAAAGATCTCATCAGCTGTTTTACTCCCATAACATTGGATATGTTTGTAAATTGTGCCTGCTTGTCAGAAGCGATAATATTGACTACCTAATGTTGCACGTTGATTTTCCCCGTTAAAAAAAAAACAAACATGTTTGCTTCCATTCGATGTTACATTCATTGACATCAAAACGACACTGGTTGAGACAGATGAGCTAAATTAAAGGGGAGTAACTGCATAACAAGGGAACAAAATCAAGATAAATATTTCCTCAATTAGTTTGGTGCCTTGGAGCGTGGTTTCGACATTGGACGTTTAAATAATTACGTCTATGACTTTGGAAAAGATTGAGTTTTTAAAAAATATATATATATTTGAGATTGTTAACGTTAATTTTAAGTCGACCCGAAAATGTTGCGAACGTTGAGATCACATTGTCTTCTGCCCAACGATACGTTGATTGCGTGCTCTGTGTGTGTGTGTGTGTGTGGGGGGGGGGGGCATACTTGTATCTCAACAATAGTTTTTTAACTTTAAAATTTGTGTTTAGACAGAAAATTCCTATTCATTTTTTGATATCAGCCATCGGGGCATGATAACATCGGGGCATGATAACATCGGGGCATGATAACATCGGGGCATGATAACATCGGGGCATGATAACATCGGGGCATGATAACATCGGGGCATGATAACATCGGGGCATGATAACATCGGGGCATGATAACATCGGGGCATGATAACATCGGGGCATGATAACATCGGGGCATGATAACATCGGGGCATGATAACATCGGGGCATGATAACATCGGGGCATGATAACATCGGGGCATGATAACATCGGGGCATGATAACATCGGGGCATGATAACATCGGGGCATGATAACTCTCTACGACTTCGAAAAAAAAAGCCTAAGCTGAAAAGGATGGTGAAAAAAAAAAGGGGGGGGGGGATTTATGAATGCCCCATATTTGTTTAGAAAATAACAATTTTAGGCTATAATGTTGTAAAGCAGTGGTTCTCAACCTTTCTAATGTCGCGACACTTTAACACAGTTCCCATTGTTGTGGCGCCCCCCCCAGCCACAAAATTATTTTCGTTGCCACTTCATAACTGTAGAGCATATGTGTTTTAAGATGGTCTGAGGCGACCCCTGGGAAAGGGTCGTGCGACCCCGAAAGGGGTCGCGACCCACAGGTTGAGAACCGCTGTTGTAAAGACAATGTATTTAAATGATGATTATAAATGTTGCACTCCATTGTCCTTTCGCTTTTAAAAAACAGATTGAAAAAAAAAAACCAAACTGCTGATAACATTTTCTTGAGTTTATAAGTGTTGCATTAATATTATAGCAGGAGAGGCTCCGCCTTCGTAAGTATTTATTCTCACAGGAGCGTCACGTAGGCAACATAAGAAACTTTGAGAGCAATGTTGGGAAAGTCGACATCCAAGGCCATATTTCTTTAGTAAGAGTAGACACATGTCTGAATGGGCGTTCAATATCAGCGCCTTAAGTCCCCGACCAGGGGCGCAGCGCGGTGTGTCCATCTACTGAGAAATGATGTGTAAGTTGTGTCTCGGCGATTTCCCGACGAAACCCAAGAACGCAAGAGGCCCGTTATACCTGTTCACATCCCAGACACGTTCATTGGACCACCCGGATCGAAGGCATTTCCAATGACCTGGCATGAATTTCATACACCCCCCACACAATCTCAAGACCACATCTAATCAAAAAACATGTCACAACATCCTTCATAATTACCGACATCTCACCACTTTTGACAAACAGAATTGCATTACTAAAATATTCGCATACGTCCCCCTGGTCACGCTCAGCTAAATTCGCACTAACTTGAGTTTGTCTTGGTTAAAGTAGATTGTTACAAAAATGGAAAATTCCAAAGACATACTGCCCTCCACCTTCCAATGCAACGTTTCTTTCAGAAGATCAGCAAACTCAGCCATCAAAGACCCGTACGACAAATGATCGTCTGGGAAAATCGAATACTTAAACTTTTAAGAGAAGATTTCCGTACATCTTAACTTAGATATTTGTTTAAATACCCACCAACATTGAAATAAGCTCAGAAAAAAAGGTGGTGTGGGTGTCTGTCCTAGAGCTACAGAAAGACGCCAATACCATGGCGTAGGAAGAGGGTAGGTGTGGATGGGTCGTCCGCCAGGGTGGAAATTTTTTTTCCTGATGTGAAGGGCAGCTTTTTCGGCCGACTTCACATTTTTTTTTGTTTTTTAGTGGAAGGAGAACAGCGGTATTCCCTGCCCACCCGAGGTAGCACTAACCCCAGCTACGCCACTGACCTGCGTTCCTGTGTCAAAAGCAACTAGCAAGGGAAATGTTGCATCATATTATCAATTGTGACACGAAACAAAAATAATTGGGTGTTCAGCAGACTGATTGATTTCATCTACGCCTCCCTGCATCTGACTCCCGCCATTGAGACCCGCCAATGAGACCCGCCTGTGAGTCCTGCCTGTGAGACCCACCTGTGAGACCCACCTGTGAGACTCACCAGTGAGACCCGACTGTGAGACCCATCTGTGAGACTCACCAGTGAGACCCGACTGTGAGACCCATCTGTGAGGTCCACCTTTGAGACCCGCCAGTGAGACCCGCATGTGAGACCCGCCTGTGAGACCCGCCTGTGAGACCCGTCTGACTTTTGAGAACGTGACGTTGATGGAAACGATGCTCGCCCCCACCTCCCCCCTCCCTTCTTTCTGAATGGGCTACGTCATAGGGACCATCTATAAATGACGTCACTGTGTTTTGTCAAATTTTAGAACCCCCTCCCCCGCTTACCTTTTCAAATTTGTCAGACCATTAAGACCCCCTCATAACACATTAAAAAATAAGACAACCCAACCCCCTACCCCCTACCTCCCAAATAAAAATCTTCTAGATGCGGTACGACATTTATAGAGGGTCCCATCCGTGTTTTTACAACAACAAAAAAAGAAGATGGGCACATGACGTCATAGCGTCACCTTTTCTTTCCGGATTTGTTTTGTTTTTCCACAAGATTTATTCTAAATAAATTTTCGGATTTTATTATCCAGCACCTGCTAGAACTAAAAAAAAATCTTGGTGGAAAGAGAAAGGCTGACACCGGACACGTGAGAACACCAACCACGTGAACATATTGATGTACACAGTCGATCACTCCGCTGGTGTACTGTTTGAGCTGCCGCCCCCTTGGTACGGAAATAGATTGGGAGAGTGTAAATGTTTAGGTTTCCCGAGGTGGGGCGAAGGGGGTGGCCGGAGAAGACACCTGACTGACCTTCCGAAAATGGGTTGCACCAATCCAAACAATCGCCATTTGACTGACTGGTCGTCTCTGATTGTGTCTCCCTTGAACGGAAGCTGTTCGAACTCCCGGCTACAGAAAGTGATCAAGTTTCAGAAATGTGAGTCTTACTTTGGCAACGCAGTGTTGACGTTCAATTTTTGTGGTCGAAAACATGGGTTCGCTTATCCAAAAGTTCCTGTATTGGCTGGACATACCTTGAACTTGAATGACAACAAGACCACTCAACACATGCAACAGCCAAAACCCGCGGCGACACATCCGTCATGTCATCATGTCAAGTGTCCGACGAAACATTGTAGGAATACATGACATTTTGTCGCTACTCAATTAAATAATGTGAAAGATATAACGCTTTGAAGTTTAAAAACAAAGAAAGAAAGATTTTTTAATTATCTGATTGTATTTTATTAGGGGGCGGGGGGCGGGTGTTGTCCGTTGGGGAGGGCAGGGATTAAAGCTGAAGGTTGGGGCCAGAAGCCTTAGTGTATTACAATTACAGTTTACTACAATCAATATTACTATTATTCCAATGTATTGCATTGAACAAAGAGTAACGAGTACTGCATCTCAGAAAGAACCCCCCCCCACCCCCACCCTCCTTTTCACCCATGGTTTAGTTATTCTACACAGGCTTCAACAAGACCGTTGGAAATATACCACTGCATCTGAGACATGTTCTATAGAACAGTGGAAGACTGAGACATGATCAATAGAACAGGTGGAAGACTGAGACATGTTAAATAGAACAGGTGGAAGACTGAGACATGTTCAATAGAACAGGTGGAAGACTGAGACATGTTCAATAGATCAGGTGGAAGACTGAGACATGTTCAATAGAACAGATGGAAGACTGAGGCAACCTCAATAAAACAGGTAGAAGACTAAGACATGTTCAATAGAACCGGTGGAAGACTGAGACATGTTAAATAGAACAGGTGGAAGACTGAGACATGTTAAATAGAACAGGTGGAAGACTGAGACATGTTAAATAGAACAGGTGGAAGACTGAGACATGTTCAATAGAACAGGTGGAAGACTGAGACATGTTCAATAGATCAGGTGGAAGACTGAGACATGTTCAATAGAACCGGTGGAAGACTGAGACATGTTCAATATAACAAATGGAAGACGTTCAGAGATTTTAATTAAAATTTCCACCGTGACTCTTAAATTCCAGCAACAACAACAAAATATCTCCAAACCCATTAAACAATTATGAAATTTGCAAGCTTATTTCTAGACCTGAGCCGGGTAATGACCCAGATCCCCAGAACTGCCGAGTATTAGCTTCCCTCCAAACCTAATAAAAATTTCAATAGCAACAAATATTTATCTACAACAAAAAAACAAAAAATTCCCCATCCCTAATTTTTTGTTCCAAATTTCAAGATATCATTCTGGCCGTGGGTCGCCAGTCAAGATATCATTCTGGCCGTGGGTCGCCAGTCAAGATATCATTCTGGCCGTGGGTCACCAGTCAAGATATCATTCTGGTGGTGGGTCACCAGTCAAGATATCATTCTGGTGGTGGGTCGCCAGTCAAGATAGCATTCTGGTGGTGGGTCGCCAGTCAAGATATCATTCTGGCCGTGGGTCACCAGTCAAGATATCATTCTGGTCGTGGGTCACCAGTCAAGATAGCATTCTGGCCGTGGGTCACCAGTCAAGATATCATTCTGACCGTGGGTCGCCAGTCAAGATATCATTCTGGCCGTGGGTCACCAGTCAAGATATCATTCTGACCGTGGGTCGCCAGTCAAGAAATCATTCTGGCCGTGGGTCGCCAGTCAAGATATCATTCTGGCCGTGGGTCGCCAGTCAAGATATCATTCTGGCCGTGGGTCACCAGTCAAGAAATCATTCTGGCCGTGGGTCTCCAGTCAAGATATCATTCTGGCCGTGGGTCTCCACAACTTAGCAAATATTAGAAAGGGTCGTGGCACTAAAAAGGAGGAGAACCGCTGGGTTGGGATTAGAATACTGAGTTTAAAAGTGTTTTGATGGCGTCCTTTTCACCACAGGTTCTGTAAACGCCTTGTCCATTCCTCACCATTGGGTGGAACATATTACAGAAAACGAAAAGATAACTCTTTGTGTGTGTGTGTGTTTAATATTCGAACCCAGACTCGGAACCTCCAGGTATTTCCTCACAATACCCGGATCCTAACCGGGTGTAACAACAATACACCCGGCTCAGGCCAAGTAATTACTTCTCATCCCAAAATGACTATTACAGTTCTGGCCGGAAATTTTTTTCTTTGCAAGTGAGATAAATCCCTCGCCCATCACCCAATACCAAAAGAGTGGTCTCATGGTAGGAGTGGGGGAGGGGGGGGGCAAAAGGGAAGTTGTGAGTGTTAAAAAAAGGTAGAATATGGGGGGGGGGGCTCATAAGGGGAGGCTTAAATGGCCCATTATTTTTATGATGTGTCAGTAGTCCTTACGCTTTATTCGTTGAACTAGTGATTTATCTGTTATACTAGTGATTTGTCTGTTATACTAGTGATTTGTCTGTTATACTTGTGATTTGTCTGTTATACTAGTGATTTGTCTGTTATACTTGTTATTTGTCCGTTATACTTGTGATTTGTCTGTTATACTTGTGATTTGTCTGTTATACTTGTCATTTGTCTGTTACACTAGTGATTTGTCTGTTATACTTGTGATTTGTCTGTTATACTAGTGATTTGTCTGTTATATTTGTTATTTGTCCGTTATACTTGTGATTTGTCTGTTATACTTGTGATTTGTCTGTTATACTTGTCATTTGTCTGTTACACTAGTGATTTGTCTGTTATACTTGTGATTTGTTCGTTATACTAGTGATTTGTCTCTTATACTTGTTATTTGTCCGTTATACTAGTAATTTGTCTGTTACACTTGTGATTTGTCTGTTATACTTGTGATTTGTCTGTTACACTAGTGATTTGTCTGTTATACTTGTTATTTGTCCGTTATGCTTGTGATTTGTCCATTACACTAGTGATTTGTCCGTTACACCAGTGATTTGTAATTAGTGAGGGTGAGTGAAGTTAGGAGTTAAATTAATTTTTTAACATAATCAAGCCTTAAGGCTTTTTTTATTTGACAACAACGGATTAACGGTTATGTCCATATTTTCCCTTTATGCGACTGTTATCTCTACTCACTACTGGGGCAGCCTGTGATCGGGGCACGTGTCATTTCTCTTTGCCCGTATCACATTTCAGATGATCACTTTAAATAGAGGTGGGTCGCGCCACTCAGCATCAGACGACTGAAAGGTCATTGAGAGAATCATCTTCAGATTAGGAACCGAACTTCTACTCTACATGATGGGTGTTTACGTGCTAGCCACTCTGCTCAGTGTTTGGCTCGTCTGTACAGGGGCTCATGTCATCGACAAGAGACAGGTATGTTCACCTTATCTTTACCTTAACAAGAGACAGGTTAGTTCACCTCATCTTTACCCTAACAAGAGACATGTTAGTTCACTTTTATTTGTATCCTTACAAGAGACAGGTTAGTTCACCTTAAATTAGTTTTATCCTAACAATAGACGGGTTAGTTCACCTTATCACCGTGTCTGTCCCTGGCTCTGTCCCTGGCTTTGCCACGCTAATATCTGTCTCTGGTCCTGCCCCTGGCTTTGCCTGACTAGTGTCCGTCTCTGGCTCTGCCCCTGGCTTTGCAACGGTAGTGTCTGTCCCTGGCCCTGCCCCTGGCTTTGGCAGACTAGTGTGTCTCTGGCCCTGCCTCTGGCTTTGCCACGCTAGTGTCTGTCCCTGGCTCTGCCCCTGGCTTTGCCACGCTAGTGTCTGTCCCTGGCTCTGCCCCTGGCTTTGCCACGCTAGTGTCTGTCCCTGGCTCTGCTCCTGGCTCTGGCAGACTAGTGTGTGTCCCTGGCCCTGCCCCTGGCTTTGTCACGGTAGTGTCTGTCCCTGGCCCTGCCCCTGGCTTGGTCACGGTAGTGTCTTTCCCTGGCCCTGCCCCTGTCTTAGGCAGACTAGGTGTTTCCCTGGCCCCGCCCCTGGCTTTGGCAGACTAGTGTGTGTCCCTGGCCCTGCCCCTGGCTTTGCCACGGTAGTGTCTGTCCCTGGCCCTGCCCCTGGCTTTGTCACGGTAGTGTCTGTCCCTGGCCCTGCCCCTGGCTTAGGCAGACTAGGTGTGTCCCTGGCCCTGCCCCTGGCTTTGGCAGACTAGTGTGTGTCCCTGGCCCTGCCCCTGGCTTTGGCAGACTAGTGTCTGTCTCTGGCACTGACACTCTATCCCGGGGATATAATAGATCTAAGCAGGCGGATTTCGTTCTGTGATAATAATTATTATTATTGTAAGTATGTGCATTATTGTGCATTATACAAATTTACATCAGATCAATTATTGGATCAGTCAAAGACGTTTAAAATGATAGCTGACCTTTGGGTCTGTTTTCTTCCAACCGCCAGGCGTCCTACAGCAACTTGGCACTCTGTCAGGACACTGCATTCAGCATTGGCGCCTACTCCAATCTATACGTGAAAAGCCCAAATTACGGCTTTGGGAATTACCAGGACAGCACCAGGTGTAACTTGGTCCTGCAGTCCGGCAGTGAGACTTTGTTTATAACCGTCAGATTTGAGTAAGTCATTAGAAAAAAGAAAGGTAATAAACTTTTTTTTTACCATCTCCCCCACCCCCCCCCCCCTCGGTGCCATTTCATTCTATGCGCACCCACACAGCAAACCTCCGCAGTGGATTCCGGTCAGCTGGTCTGGCGGTAATTTTTAGCTTGGCCAGCTCTTGACTTCCGATTCAGCTTGTTAAGTTTCAACCCTAATTCATGACTTCCGTTTCAGCTATTTAAGTTTCAACCCTAATTCATGACTTCCGCTTCAGCTTGTTATGTATCGACCCTAATTCAAGACATCTCTTTCAGCGTGGTAGAGCTTGAATACAATCTAGAGTGTGTGTTTGATTCAATCTGCGTGGGTGGCTACAAATTCTGTGGCCCGAACTGGGCAGCTAACAAAGAATATTCGTTCATCATCCCTGCCAACAGAACCTTTACCCTGGACTTTAAGACTGACGGCTCAGTAACAGGTCGAGGTTTTCAGGTATGTGTCTATTTATAGCACTACTAATAAACGTCCCTCCAAACTTATGGAAAGCTGCGGCGTGTTCAGACTGTGCTAGAAATCTCTAGATTCAAACATACACACCAGCATTGAGACACACACTACCATTGAGACACACACTGCCATTGAGACACACTCTAACAAACATTGAGACACACACTACCATTGAGACACACACTAGCATTGAGACACACCGGCATTGAGACATACACTATCATTGAGACACATACTAACATTGAGACGCACACTAACATTGAGACACACACTAACATTGAGACACACACTATCATTGAGACACACACTAGCATTGAGACACACACCGGCTTTGAGACACACACTAACATTGAGACACACACTAGCATTGAGACACACACCAGCATTGAGACACACACTAACATTGAGACACACACTAACATTGAGACACACACTAACATTGAGACACACACTACCATTGAGACACACACCGGCATTGAGACACACACCGTCATTGAGACACGCTAGCATTGAGACACACACTAGCATTGAGACACACACTAGCATTGAGACACACACTAGCATTGAGACACACACAACCATTGAGACACACACCGGCATGAGACACGCACCACCATTGAGACACACACTAGCATTGAGACACATATTAGCATTGAGACACACACTACAGTATTCACCCTGTTTACCTATTGTAAGTGGATTGTATCATTTTTCATCTTTTTGTGGATACACTTTCTCTTGCACTCTAGTACCCCAGCACACCATCTTTGCATCCCTCAGCACTCTAGCTTTCTAGCTCCCAGTCACTATAGCACTCTGGCTCTCTATCACATTAGATCTCCAGCACTCTAGATCGCCAGCACTCTGTCCAACTCTCTTGCACTCTAGGTCTCTAGCTCTCCAACACTCTAAAATTCTTACCTGCTACGACATTCAGTATAAGGCAAGTAGCACCCCCGCTGGTCATTGACTTTCTTTAAACTCCAACCCCACCCCCCCCCGCCCCTTTTACCGGTGTCTCAGACTGGATCTCTCATTCAACTCTGACGGTCACAGCTTGTCTGCTCTATCTGTCCAGTTGGTCTACGATAACCCCAAAAGAACCGCTCGGACTTTCTGCCGCGCGGACTTCTCCCCTGCTGCATTGCTTAAGCCCCTAAAACCCTTACCCCAAAATTAGTCGTGGGTCTCCAACAATCTCTATTACAAGGACGGCACAAGCATACAGCCTGGCACGTTAAAGATTGTAGCCGGCGAGATGTGTCACGATGGAACTTCTTCGTACATTCAATTCGAATCTTTCTTTTCTTTTTTTCTTTCTTTTTTTTTTCTCCTTTTTTCCTCCCTTTGTTTGTGACGTGCTCACCGGTACGTCATACCGGCCCACAATTTTTGTCCGATTAAAAAAAAATTCAAATCGTTAATCTCGAAATTTAAATAACTTTATGAGTCAAAATTGCTATAATTAAACGCTAAAAATTAACATATTTGTTTAAATAGAACCATGTCAAGGGACACAATTATTTCCACTGGTATTTTTTCCGTTATTCTCTCATTCAGGGTAGAATGGTGTAAAATTAATTTCAGGTTACGCGCCAAAATGCATCCTTGCATTTTGAATTTATAAAAAAAATAGTATGGGTAGGGGCTTGGTGTTCGGTAAAATTTATTGCACGTTCTAGATTCCCCCCCCACCCCAAAAAAAAAAGCCCATGGATCAAAGTCACAGTGCCGGATACTTTTCTATCAATAAATCGACAGTATCGAGAATTTCTATATCAAAGAGTTATTTATCTACAATATCCATAATATGGATATTAAATAGTTCTTTTTCAATTAAAATCTTAACAATTTATTCGCGTCTGTAGCAGCACGTGTGGACGTGTTATCATTAGAGCATCATGTGCATTTAGGGGGGGGGGGGGGGGACTGTAAT
>CAXITT010000631.1:19680-90995 GCA_964033795.1 Lymnaea stagnalis | reverse complement strand
CATCTGTGTTATAATTTTTTTCCAATTCTGTCATTCCTCCCGGGCAACTATCTCTCGTTCCAAACTATTTCACCCCAACCCCAACCACCAACGCCCCTAACCCCCCTCCCCCCCCCCCTATTCCCGACTATCGTCAAAGTTCTTACTCTTTATAAACTTTCACGACCTTCCATTAACTCAACCTTCGACCCTATTCCTTTGTCCTTCAACTTGATCTTTATTAGCGGCATGCCGATTGGACATGTTGTCAGAGCCCACCTTTGACCTCGCCTACTTCAAGCGCAAGTTCCCCATTGTACTTAACGCAACAATATCATGCAGGACAATCACCAACATTACAATTCCTAATGTTTAACATGCTAAAACGGCAATTATTTAGTTTTACTATTACATTGATTGGCGTTAAAGTGACTCGCTGTGCCAATATTATTTCAAATAACAGGATCACAAAATATGTATTATTTTAGTGGCGGGATGAAAAAAGGGAGGGGTGTTTAATTATAATTGTCTTCCACATTTGTTAAAAAAAAACAAACAAAAACAATCCAATCTTTTCCAGCTGTTCATTACTGCATCACCGTTCACTGGCCAGACAGCCTTGACCCCTGTTGGCGGTGTTGGCAGCAGCAACAACAGCCTACAGGTGGATTACCTCACTTACTCCAGCAATTACTCCGATACATACCAGGACAAATGCAGGATAGACAACTATGGTGGAAACGGCTACTATCAGACCTCACCAAATTACTACACCGATAACCCATGGTACTACCAGACCTCACCAAATTACTACACCGATAACCCATGGTACTACCAGACCTCACCAAATTACTACACCGATTACTATCAGACCTCACCAAATTACTACACCAATTACCCCTGGTACTACCAGACCTCACAAAATTACTACACCGATAACCCCTGGTACTACCAGACCTCACAAAATTACTACACCGATTACCCATGGTACTATCAGACCTCACAAAATTACTACACCGATTACCCATGGTACTACCAGACCTCACAAAATTACTACACGGATTACCCCTACTACTACAACACCTCCCCAGACCGCAGAACAGATTCAACATTTCTCCTGTATTCCTTGTACGAGGCCCTGTCATCGCTGAGTCAGGCGAACTTCGACATTCAGACGGCCATCCAACACTTGCAGAGAGCCATCGCCCATGTGGACGGAAGCGTCGCTCGCAAAAAATGAGCTTTTTAAACATTCAAAATAAAGTTTGAGCTCTAAATGTATTCAGGTGTTGATTATTTATTTGGTTTGATCTTTTGTCCCGGTCGGTCTCTATTAGTAGTATTAGCCTCGCGTCTAAGAGCGTTGTTAGATCGTTTGTCCCGTTCTGTCTCTATTAGCCTGGCTTCTTGGGACGTTGTTAGATCGTTTGTCCCGTTCTGTCTCTATTAGCCTGGCTTCTTGGGACGTTGTTAGATCTTTTGTCCCTTTCTGTCTCTATTAGCCTGGCTTCTTGGGACGTTGTTATATCTTTTGTCCCTTTCTGTCTCTATTAGCCTGGCTTCTTGGGACGTTGTTAGATCTTTTGTCCCGTTCTGTCTCTATTAGCCTGGCTTCTTGGGACGTTGTTAGATCTTTTGTCCCTTTCTGTCTCTATTAGCCTGGCTTCTTGGGACGTTGTTAGATCTTTTGTCCCTTTCTGTCTCTATTAGCCTGGCTTCTTGGGACGTTGTTAGATCTTTTGTCCCGTTCTGTCTCTATTAGCCTGGCTTCTTGGGACGTTGTTAGATCTTTTGTCCCTTTCTGTCTCTATTAGCCTGGCTTCTTGGGACGTTGTTATATCTTTTGTCCCTTTCTGTCTCTATTAGCCTGGCTTCTTGGGACGTTGTTAGATCTTTTGTCCCTTTCTGTCTCTATTAGCCTGGCTTCTTGGGACGTTGTTAGATCTTTTGTCCCTTTCTGTCTCTATTAGCCTGGCTTCTTGGGACGTTGTTAGATCTTTTGTCCCGTTCTGTCTCTATTAGCCTGGCTTCTTGGGACGTTGTTAGATCTTTTGTCCCTTTCTGTCTCTATTAGCCTGGCTTCTTGGGACGTTGTTAGATATTTTGTCCCGTTCTGTCTCTATTAGCCTGGCTTCTTGAAGTAGTTGAAGCGCTGTTTTGACATTGGGCATTTAAATAGTTGCATCTAAGACTTGGTACAAAATGAGTGTTGATGGGTTTAAAAAAAAAATATTTTATCAATTCTACCCTGTTACTTTCAAGTCGAGCCGTTCATGTCCTGCACACCGAGACTGCGTTGTGCGATACCCAAAGATGGGTTGATTTTATTTGTTTCGAAACAGAAGCAACACTTTTAATCTTGGCAACAGTTTTTAAAGTTTGCTGTCAAACTAGACATTCAGATTCATTGTTTTTTTCTGCACCAGCCATCAATTGATTATCATCTGGTCAAGAACAGTTCACTGATTAGTTCAAAGGTTGGGCGACCCTTCTATTGCGCTTTTCAAACGAGAGGGGGGGGGGGGGGGGGTGTTATTAAACTGGTTATTGACACCTCTAACATATACCGCATAAAACATGCTGAATCCAGGCAAACTGATGGCATATTCAAAAGCTTCCCCAGGTCGCTCTCATCCTAAAACGCAGAGACTTGTATTTTTTTCTTAGGAAGGCGCAGGCTGATACAAATAGGAAAAGTTCAAACAACGACACTACTTCACCCCACTAAGAGGCACTAACCGGGATCCCAACTCTCAAAAATACCGGGATACCGGACTAAAACGAATGTTTCGAAATACCGGAATTGGATTTATGAAAGCCGGTGTTTCCAAAATGTTCGGTATTTTATTTTCAAAAAATATAGATTGTTTTTCTTGTATAGCTTCCATTTCCATGTTGTATTTTGAGTAAAATGGGTCATTCATTTTTCAAAAAGCGTTTATTGATTGGAAATTACATCTTGACATTTCTGGAGATGAATTTAAAGGACCGATTAATCCCAGCATAATATGTTAAAGCAACGGTAGACGAACTTTGCAAAAGAAATGAAAACTTAATGACATCTGATGCGACGTTGATGTTAATGGTGTTGTTGTTTAAATAGATAGACGCGTCATGTAATAGTTGCACGTGGACGTGTTGCGTCTCTGACGCGTCGGACTAAAGGGCACAGGTTGTCGGTAGCTTTGACGTCGAATGACTTGCAAAATCCTAAGACATACTTTGATTTCTTGCATAACCCTAAGACGCACGTAGATTCGTCAAATGACTACGTGGACGTATTGCTTAGGCCACATTAAATAAGGGTTTTATTGCGTCCCCTACACCCCTCCAATGACGCATTTACAGACTCCACTTCACCGTTGCCCTCACCTAGTGCCGTGTTTCGGAACTATTCACCCCACTATAGTGCCGCGTTTCCAAACACTACTTCACCCGCCAATGCCACCTTTCTAGATTTCACTTTACCTCCACCAGCGCCACGTTTCCAGACACCAGTTCACCCCACCAGTATCGCTTTTCTAGAGTTACTTCACCCCACTGTTGCCGGGTTTCCAAGACACCACCTCACCCCACTGTTGCCGGGTTTCCAAGACACCAGTTCATTCCACTGTTGCCGGGTTTCCAAGACACCAGTTCATTCCACTGTTGCCGGGTTTCCAAGACACCACCTCACCCCACTGTTGACGGGTTTCCAAGACACCACCTCACCCCACTGTTGCCGGGTTTCCAAGACACCACCTCACCCCACTGTTTCCGGGTTTCCAAGACACCAGTTCATTCCACTGTTGCCGGGTTTCCAAGACACCACCTCACGCCGGAAATCGACAAATTTTGGGAACGACTGGCTTAGGCCAATAAAAAATACGTCATAAGCACCTTGAACGTACGGTGTACTAAATATTACTGTAATATCTCAACTACTACCGAGTACTTTCTGAGCCAATCTAGCGAGTTCATTAAGGAAAATGCATGGCAACATTTTGACGATAATTCCTATAAAACCTTACGTGCAATGTTCCTTCTAACGTTTGTTGGTTCGTGTGCAAAATCATAAAGTTGTGTGCAAATTTTTACAGCATCAATTTTTTTGTGCGCAAAATTTTCAGCCTACAGACACTTAAGTGGAAATTAACTGCGCGGTACTCCAAACTGCTGCGCGGCGTCTGTGAGATTGCTGCGCGGCCTCGCAGCTTAAAGGGAGCATTTCTTACGTGGTATTTTTATACAGCATTCGAGATATCAAGACCAGTAGGGCTAGGCTATTTTTTGGACTGTCGGAATTTCAAAATAATTGTAGAATTGTAAAACATAATAAATGCACGTACTTCTTCCCACCTCACGGCCATACGCACGAGTAAGCAAAATCTTCAAGATCGATAACTCCCCCTCAATCCGTACGTACTAAATGGATGACATGTTATTGCCGCCCGTGGCAGACTAAGCTTTTCGCCTCGCCCACCCACCAACAAAAAAAAATGTCGGCTGTTGACCAAAAATACCGCCCCTCTACACGATGGAACGTCTCATCGGCACCCCTCTTCCTACGCCAGTGAGTGGATTACATCAACAGTAGGGAACGGACTCTTCACAGCACAATTAAAGACTACATTAGAAAATGGCGTCAACGAGCCGTCAAGATAGTTAAATGCCCTCCCCAAAGCATCATTCCCTCAAGCACTTAACTAACGGCCGCGAAGCGGCACTTTGAAGATATCCTGCAGCTAGTACAGCCCCCCCCCCCCCCCCCCCCCCCCCCCGCTCTCACTCGATTGACTAATCACCGGGGCCATCTTAGTCTAAGGACATCCGCTCGGATCCCTATCATATATACACCTATCTTATGGCAATATGTACCAATCTGGTGGAAGTATTAACCCATCTGGTGGCAATTTATATCCATGTGGGGCCATTACCAACCCACCTGGTGGCAATACCTATCCACCTGGTGGCAATACCTACCCAGCTGACAACACAATTTGACTAAAAAACAGATGTCCCACAGATGTCCAACATAGCAGGCACAAAGCCAAAGAACAACAACTAAAATAAACACTTTAAAACTACAAATATCAACAAAAACAAAAATAAACACTTCAAAACTACACATATCAACAACATCCAAATAGGCACTTCAAAACTAAACATATCAATGACAATAATAAACTATAAAATGCTACACATATGAAATATTCTATATTCTAGAGCCAGTCAAATAAGTTGGTATTTCATTGTAAGCAAATTTATTTATCAATTTCTTTGTTTTTTATTTTTAATTCAGTGGCTGGTTACAATTATGAAAAATATCATTTCACATGAAAGGACATGTCTTTGAAATAAAGAAATAATGGCCACAGCATCTAATAGTAAACATTTCTCAAGATATGTTATTTTTAAAATCTAATAAAAATTATTGTTCATCTGGCTTTTTAGTTGTCAGCCTGAACGCCTCTGAAAATAGTTATCACAGTAGGGAGGTGAATTAACAGATGGTATGGGTGATATACAAAGTGGGTTGGTTGATATGACAAATGGGATGGTTGATATAGAAATTTTTCACGTAGTAGTTACTATTATAGTGTCTCTGGTTTTTCATTTTTATTTGCTTTAGCAGTTTAAATAGTCTACATATTTTTAATAATTGTAAAATGCTTAGAGCTGTAAGGTAAGCGCTATAAAAAAAAAATGCCTAAATAATAATAATATAACAGATTGTATGGGATGGGAGATATAACAAATGGGATGGTTGATATAACAGATGGGATGGTTGATATAACAGATTGTATGGGATGGGAGATATAACAGATGGGATGGTTGATATAACTGATGGTATGGGATGGGTGATATAACAGACGGGATGGATGATACAGCAGATGGGATTTGTGATATAAAAGATGGAATAGGTGATGATATAGAAAGTGGGATGGGTGGTTGTTTAAAAGATGGGATGGGTTATAAAACAGATGGGATGGGTGGGTAATAAAACAAATGGAATGGTTGATATAATAGACGGGATGGTTTATATTACAGATGGGATGGGTGACACATGATATAGTTGATCAAAAACATGACATAAGTATCAAATGACATAAGTGATGACAATAAGTATAGTTCACCTAACAAATGACATGGAAATTATATTACATGTATAGTTCACAAAACAAATATAATTTTACAAATAATAAATCCATCTGTAAGGCTAAAACCAATAAAAACAAAAACCTTTAATCAACAGCTTAGATCAGTTATGACATTCCAATGAAACCACATCTGGCCAAACACAATGAACTAAATCTGGCCAAACACAATGAACTAAATCTAGCCAATCACAAAGAACTTTATCTAGCCAATCACAATGAACCAAAACAAGCCATCATAACAGACCAGATCTAGCCAATCCAAAGTTCCTTCACAAAGCTATAAAGTAAAACACTTACGTCACGTATGTCATCAACTAACCCCAAAACCAATAGGACATTAGAGCTGTAATTATTTTTTTAAAAATTATGATAATTCCTAAGAGCAACATTTTAAGCATTAAATTATACAAACATTATGTCTTATTTAGGGCCTAGGGCAGTGCTCATCGAACTTTTCAATGGGTTTGACAGATATAAATATGTATATACATTTCAGCAAGGACCAACGCACAAGTTAATGATAATTTTTTTTTATTTTCTTTAAAATGGATACACTACATCTATCAGTGTTTCATTTATTTCCATCAAACCTCATGGCATAAAATCTTTTAGCCCTTTGGTCTTTACAAAACAACATTTATCTGACTCCCTTTGTGTCATCATTTTCCTGCATAATGTCAATACTTAACCAAAGCATTAATTACATGATATTTGAACACAACCAAATTTTGTCCAAACAGGTGCAAAAAAAAAACTATCCCCACTGAACTTGACCTCCTGTCTGCTATTGTCTTAGAAAATATCCTAAAGCAATGTTATCAGAAGTGCTCAGGGGGCATGACTTGCTTCCTGTATCCAGTCTAAGACCAACACAACACGGGACCCTGACCGAATTGTCTTGCCAGTAAACTTAGACATCAGCATCATCAATGAATGGTGTTCACAGCTCTTAACAACACAATAAAACAAAGGTATAAACAATGGTAATGTACATGTGTATAGTCCAGTAAAAAATATCACCTGTGTAAAGAGATCTGATAAATAAGTTTAGAGATTACGGTAGGTAGTGATTTTAACAAGAAATTGTTTTCCCACTTTTTCATTCAGTGGATCATTCTGTATCACTAAAAAATGTAAAATATACAAACATGTTCAAATACATTAACAGAACTAATGAACGATAATTTATATTTTTTAAATTCTGGCAAAAATTTATATTTTAAATCAATGAATTTGGATGAATCATTGAGTTACTTATTTATGCCTTTAACTGCATGAAATTGGAACAGGAATTTAAGACCACTGAAACTATAAAGAGATTTTTTAGAAAATTAATTTTTTATATTAAATATTACAACAAATGACGCATGATTAGTTTTTAATTAAAGATGTTTCTTAAATTAATCGCACAGGGTGAAATAGTATAAGAACTTATTTTACACTACCTTAAGAAGAATTTTTTTTTAACCTATTTGTATTCAATCAAACAAAATAGTAATTTTAAAAATACATTTCTGGCAAGTCTGACCAAAGTAGTATTTACATTTTTTCTTCCCTTCATGTGGTCTCAGTGTGTATCCTTCCTCAGCCAAGTCTTGCTCTAAGCATCGAATAAAAGATTCTTCATCAGCCGGCGCATCCCAGGGCCCTATGGACACTTGGGCATTCTCAATAATGCAACCATGCTTGGGGTTGAAGGTGACCACTTTAGGCTTGAAGTCCTTGCGGAATGCATGGATAGAAACATCTCCTACCCTTGTGATGGTTGCGCGTGCCATGGCCACTTTAATAACTTCTTCTTTGACTAATGTATAGTCTGGGAACTGGGCTCTTTGGGCCTCTTTGACAGCCATTGTGGCAATTTCTGGCTTAAGCTGAAGTCTTTCAACCAGTTCATGGAGGCCGTAATAATTGGCCTCGCGAAATAGCAAAAATGTCATGTTGTTGGTCTGTGGTATAGTTCCGTACCGAAGGTATTCCAAAATGAGAGCAAAAACTGCACCATTACTGTCCAGGAAGAAGTTCCCGTCCTTATCTTTGTCTATCTTGTGGCGACCACTGAACATGGCTGCAAGCATCGAATCTGAGAATTTTAGGAGGGTTGAAAGTCTTGTCATATAAAGGTGACCACCAACGTTCAGAGGAATGATAGCAGGAAAGGTGGAGGTGGAGACCTAGGGAGTCAAAGTAACAATTAGTATTTTAATTTAAAAACTACATATGTATCAATATTTAATTAGAATTTAGAAATGTAAAATTTAAAACTCCTTATAAACAGTTAACAGTTAAAATATGATTTATCAAAACACTGTTCAATAAGTGTAAACACGAGACATTAGAAACATTAACATGACTTATTTAGAATTCCAGAGCAATTGGCACCCATTGTTTCGCCTTGCAATTTTTTTACAAAAAGATTATATCAGATAAGATTCTTTATTTATCCAAATAAATACATTAAGACATATTCATTTTTCAGCACATTAATAAATAAAAATTTAAACCAAGACAACCTTTACAATTACAACAATTTAAACTCAAGACAAATAAAGTATTTCTCTAGCGTAGAAATCAGCCATAAATGAACTTCTTTAGTAACAATAATGATTTAATTAGTGATCATTTAGCTTTGGTAACTTGGTAAAACGTTGGTAGATTCATACAGATTGGGGATAAATGAATTTTAATATCTTTCTGTTTTAACTTTAAGAGAACGAATTCACCATGATCAAGCTAATCTTAGGTATCTGTTATGAAGTCAGTGGGATGTATAATCCAATTTTTTTTTAATTTTCTTCAAATAGTTCCTAAAGTGAATGATGCTTAGTTTATGTGATGTTACTAGCTTTTTTTTAATTAGCCTTTTAATCAGTTTTTGATGCGAGACTGTGAATTCCCACACCCACAGGTAATACTGAAGTTAAGTAGGATTGCAATTGTTGCACTGCAGAATAAGTTCATAACTTGTTTGTCTACAACAAAATTGTAAAATGTTTGAAGATAAAAATGTTTTTGGTTGACTTTTTTAAACAGACTTTGGCTGTTTTCATGTGAAGTCAGCTTATTATTATTGGTGACATTTAAATACTTATATGTCCCTCCTTGGTCTATACTGTGATTATTTATTGCGATATCCGCAATTGGGTGATTCCCCCTCTGAAAATTGAAAACCATTTCTTTCGTTGAGATATTCAACTGAAGAAAATTTTCATCGCACAGACTGATAAAGCTTTAACTAAGTTGCAGTACAAGCTTTCCTCTTGAGATATTAAGCCAACAATGGTGGTATCATCCTCAAAGTTTAATTATTGTAACGGTGTTGCTTAGCCTCTGGATATCATTGGTATGTAATGAATTCAGGACAGGTGAGAGAACGCAACCTTGTGGTGCTCAACTTATGACCTACGCAACTTACGACCATTTGACTTAAAGACCACAATCACTAGCCATATTGTATTAGATTTCAGATTTATTTCTCCCTCAATTATCAGTCGAACGGCATTGTCTGCAATCATCTTCAGTGGTGAACATAAAAAATTATGATTTATAACAATAATAAAAGAAATGATATAATTCAACTTAAATATTTTTATAACATGACTTCACATTACTGTACACATAGCATACTCATTTTACGACCAAATCGTGTTATGACTGGTCTGTCGGAACCGATCGTGGTCGTAAGTCAAGCACTAGCTGTACTTATTTCTCTAGTTAATGATTTTTGACACTGAAAAATGTTATCATGTGAAGCTAGCGCAGAATTAGTTATAGTTTAAATAACATTTAGTCAGTTGAGAACCTTCTCACATTCAACACACAGCAAACAGTTTTAGACTAGAGCTAAAAATTAAAGGAAATCAAATGTATAAACATCTTCACAAGTACAAATTAAAATTGTTCCACTTTCTCACTTTTAAAAGAAAATATGTTGAAATACATTACAGCATCTGCAATGTGTTTGAATGAACATAGAGAACTTACCCTTTAGGTGAACTTAGCCTTCAGTGAACTTACCCTTTCGGTGAACCTACCCTTTCGGTGAACTTAGCTTCTCAGTAAACTTACCCTTTCAGTGGGTGCTTCTTTTGAAGGACTTGCACTTGAAGCTTTTGAATGAAGACTGTGCTCTGGACTGTGATAAGGCCAACATTCATTCACATATGGCTGGGTTTGGAATGTTAATCTAGGAATATGTATAGGGTGAACTGTGATGACTTCCTCCCCTGAATCTGTGTCCTCATCATAACCCCCCATTCCTTTATCTGCTGTGGAGTCCTGTAGATCCATTACACTGCCGGCAACAGTTGCTCATTTAGCTTAGACAGTGTAATATTGTTGGTGAATTTCACACGTTTTAATAACCTGGAAATTAACATAAAACACTAATTATCATTTATTATTGAAAGCATTCAATGCTTGCCCTGTATTCCCTTTCAGTCATAGATCTATTTACACCTAAAGCTAGTAAAAAGTATTTAAGTTATTTTACAACAATTAACATTTAACATTGTCATTTTACGGATTAATCATACCATTAGGCTAATTATTAATATGTATTGCTGATATACATATAGTATTAATATTGTAGTGATAAATATTAATTTTTTTTTTAAATTTAGGAAGGGGAGGGGGTTTTAAAGTATTGTTTTAGGGAAATTAATTAGATCACCAAGTTTCCACTATCATTTCAGCATAATTAATTCTTTACAAATGATTTTCAAGATGCAAAGCTTAACTTCGTGTGGTCCTTTATTATATATCAGTTAGCCTACCAACATAAGTAAGCAATACAATTTTGTGTTAACAGTCATTCTCACCAGTTTAATTCACTAAATATTCTATTTAGATTTCAATATTGGAAAAAAAAAATTGCTTAAACAATACAGAAGTGTAAAGGGGGGAGGGGGGATGCTTAATATTGAAATTTTATTTTGGACTTACTGGAGGATGTGGAAATAGGATGTAACAAATGATGAGTTCATTAAACTTATGCCTTTATGCGCCTACTTAACTTTACAATAAAAATATAATTCTGGTCAGCCATAATTATTGATTATTACTTGCACCCGGATTGGGCAACCCTATCACCAACTGATATATGTGGCAAATGGACCTCTAAACTATACTATATTACCGTATAGTTAATAGTAGCCTATCCCATATAGTAGTATGTAGTGAGAATAGCGGAATTAAGTTTTGAATAATTAACCCTCTTGAGGCAGCTCGGCGGATCTATCGGCCCAGAGTGTTAAATGGCGAAAAAGACAAAAGACCAATCCCTACTATCTGCCCAATATTAAAAGCCTCAAAAATGGCTGGGTGGTCTTCGTCTTCATACCAGCTTAATATTGATGTTTCTCGCAATACTTGCTCATTTCGCATTTTTAAAGGCCACTTCATTTGATATTTTAAGGTGTTCTGCCATTTTATTTTATATATTATATAGGCCTACATTTTTTTTTTACCTATTGACCCCTATAAATAAATGCAGATACAAAAATATGACTTTCTTTGACTTTGATTGAAATATGTCAAAAAATGGAAAAAAGGAATTAATATCATCATCATATCGTAAATTATAAATGGAGCCCCTGGATGGTATTTTAATTTTTATGCAGAAAACTATGCAAGTAAGACATAATTATTCCAAGTGCAAAAACTTAAATAATTGTGTGAATAAATTATGCAAATCAGGATCTTTCATTTGCATAAATTTGATATTTCAGTTTGTACTTTCAACTTTGTTTCAAAAAGTAAAAGAATTAAAAGATCCTAGAATAAGTAGTATTTAGTATAATGTATAGTAATACTAATACTAATGAAAAGAATTCACGCTGAAATTAAATTAAAACTTAATTAAGAAGGACGATTGCCTTTGACGCATTTTGAAAATGAGCATCTATGTGAACTTAATATACCTAGCACGTCGTGGTTAGCATAAGGCAAGGTACCCATCTTTCAATCCATTGCAATGATCTTATTTTTAAAGACCAGTACAAAGTACTTTTGTTTACTTCCGGATATTTCAGTATTGGAAATGGCTCAGTATAACTTTGCTGTCACTTAGGTGTAAGTTTCCTCTTAAACTTAAAGACTAAAGAGTCAAGAGCTATATCAATTTTAAAGTTGACCAGTGCCCTTTTGCTTGTACTGTAGGCCCTACTGATTGTTTTATTGTTGTTGTTTTTTTGTCCTTTAATACTTTAATTCATAATGCATAGTCTGTATCAGGGCCGTTCAGAGGCCGAGGCAACCAAATAAATCACTCTGGACCCATCACGCAATAGCGAAATTTTTTGGGGTACCGGTACATTAATTTTCATTAAAAATCTAATATAATATATTGAAATTGTGTGTGTGTGTGGGGGGGGGGTGTCCCTCAAACTTTAATTTGCTCGGGACCCAAAGCAATTCTTTGTAGATTTATGGATGGACGCTATTTAAGTCGCCCCATCGTCACAATTTGTTACAAAATTTAGACACCCTCTGTGAGTTGCTGAGTGTGGGCCCTGTCATAACACATCGTCACGTCACATCATCGCCCCCCCCCCCCCCCCACCTCTTCCAAAGTTTCACACAGTTTATTAGGATTTTACTAATTAAGTTTATTTTTTAGATATCAAGTGTTAAACCCTTATTTCAAAATAAGGCTAATAAGGACAGTGACAATGGGAGGCCTATCTAAGAAATTTATTGCCTCTGCCTCTATTATCAAGCCTTTACGTCAGTCAGCTTGCTACACTTCCTCCGTAACATCTCCAGGATATAACTATGGTCTGTCTGGTAAAGGCAAATCAAAAAGGTAATAAAAACATGTCTAATAGAAGAAATAAAGTCTGCAAATTGTATATAACATAGAATAATGATAAGGTAAATAACATATTTGTCTGCTGTCTGCTTTCAACTGTTACATTATTAGTTATGGCGTTGGAAAAAGTGTTAACAATTTCCAGCTAACTTTGGCTTGTTGCATTTATGATCTGAGTCTTTTCATTATTATTTTAAATATGGCTAAATAAAATTTCAGCAAGGTTGTTAGTAATTTCCCAGTTGTCAAAGGAGAGGTGTTGTTTGGTTTACATCCTGTCAGCATGGCACTTAAATCACATAGAAGGGATGTTGTACATAATGTTTTCATCGACAAAAAGTTTCATGCGGAAGGTAAAATACAGAGTTTTGTAAATTTAATGTTCATGTTGCCCTTCAATGGGCCATCCATAAATGATGTTGGGTCATTTTGGCTGATTTGGCTCCCCCTTAAATTGGTCACAAATTTGTAACAAAAATTAGACACTTGTCACACATGGTCAGAAATTTTAAACCTTACTCCCATAACCAAAACCCTCTCTGGATGCCTAACGTCATTTAAGGATGGCACCATATAGAATCATTTGCAAGGGCACAGGGGGTCGCACATTTGGGGCCGCCCTGGTGTACATTTTGGTCATTCAGTTAAGGTACATAACTGCAACTAAACACAATTTTCGACTAATGCGCTAACTTGTAGTTGAGTCAAAGTCTGTCATTCACACAATAAATTTTAACAGAGCTCTCATGCTCTAATTAATAATTAGTTCAAGTACTAACAATAAACATTTGACACACCTTGTCTCTCAGTATTAACTCCTGAGTCTAATGACCTTGACACAGAGCCTTAGGGATCTGGTCAGCCTTAACTTTATTATCTAATTTGTCATGTGACATCAATAAAAATATTAACTATTGCAGATTAAATTTTGTATAAATAATCGCTACACCAATGAATGCAATTTCCTTTGATCATATGTATTCAGGTCTGAACAGAGGCCCCATACAATTTTCTAGGCCATTCACATTCATTTCTAATTTAATTATTTATTATATGACTGTGGCTTGGGGATGGGGGATGAAGGTGGGGATGAAAGATAAGAGGCCTCCACAAATTAGTTACAAGACCCTTTTTTGTATGGAGGGGCATTTTAGCAGATGCATTTACAAATTATTTTGTCTTCCTCTAAATTTTGTCTTCGTCTTTTTATTATGCTTCATTGGCAATGCATTATATTTATCTTTGACTTAATATCAACAGACAATGATAGTCCAGTAGGAAAAGTCTTACAATTAGCATCTAAGCACCATCATACAATTAAGGCAGTCAGTAGAGAAGTCCTAGATCAACTTTCTGGGAACAGGCCTCATCAGGTCAGGGCATATTCTTTAAAAATAAATATTTAATAACAAATTCGCAACTTTGAGCATATTATTTTTTTTAACATAATTAATAATTAACATATTTACAATGCTAACCAAAAGCTTATAAGATGCATGTTAAAAAGGTAGACAAAAAGTGACACATCACACTGAGGCACATTGCACAGTGGCACATCACAGAGTGACAAATTACAAAATAGCTCATCATACATTGGCACATCATACTTTGGTACATTACTTAGTGGCACATCACACAGGGGAGTATTACACTGTGGCTGACACACCATCACACATTACACATCGGCACATCACACAGGGCACATAACACAGGGCACATCTCACAGGGGTAAATCATGCAGTGGAACATCTGAGATTGGCACATTAACACACACAGTGGCACCTCCAAAAAGTGACACATGCACAGTGGCACATCACACAGTGTTAAATGACACAGTGGCACACTGCACATTACTCAGTGGCACATCACACAGTGGCATTCATACAGTCCACATTACACAGTGGGACATCAAACATGCAAGGGGTATAGACAACTATCAATAAAGTATTAAGAATAGAATTAAGAAAATCATATTAGCTACATTTTTTCATTATCATTTTATCATGATTTCTCTAGGGTGTTTGTATGGATGTTGACAGTCTGAGGATACCTGAATGGTGTGAACAAGATCTACCAAAAACGTAATAAAGTTGTTATATTTGGTTTTATCTGAGAACGTAAAAATTCTAATGAATATCCTTAAATCAAAACCACTAACCACGCATCATTTAAATTATTTAAATTATAGGTTTAAAAAAATTATAATTAAGAAATATTCAAACTTAAAACCACTCATATGAAACAGTTTGTGTGTGTGTTTTTTTTTAAAAAAGCAATTTTATTTTCTAATTTTTAAAATAAGCCAACTGTATTTCTGAACATATTATCTTTCCCATTCACTTAGGTCAACAAATTTTCCATTTTGGTTGTTAATGCAGAATATTATGGTAAGTAGGCTTAATACTCTTAATCTTATCACTACCTTTGATTTCTTTGCATAAATTTTTTCTTTTCTTAAGACCATATTTTAAAAATATTTGTCTTAAATTTTGCTCTATGCGTTAACAAGTGGTTTCTCATTCAAAACAGTAGGTGTAACTTCAATGTTACCTTTCACTGGTATCAAAATTTAAAAGAATTTTGGGTTATTTCATTTATGTTTTTACGTACCAAATACATGTTTGAGGATTTTTTTTAAAAAATTTTTTAAATTCATTTTTTTAATAGGATCCCATGAACTTTGGTGCAATTCTAAGGACAGCATATTATTTAGGTTTGGACAAAATCATTGTTCCGGCTAATAACAGGTTTGTGCACTTAAGATCAGACCAAAGAAGCAAATTATCTACTTAGTCAAATTAGGGTTAGAAATTTGAATTTAATTCCTCGTATATGTCAATGTCATGTGTGTTTATGACTACTATTTTCTTACCTTTTGAAGATGGCTTTTACATTACATCAAACAACTATATAATGCATAGTTATAGTATAGACCAATTCTAATATCTACTTGTATCTATTATTTCATGTATAGTTTCAGACTTAGGCCAGTTCTAAATAATAACTAATATCCATTGTATGATGCATAGTTGTAGACCTAGTCCAGTTGTCAGTAAAGCAAGTGCAGGAGCCATGGAGGTTGTTGATCTTGTCCATTTAGCACCAAATACAACTGAATCAAAACTTTGTTCTGTAAGTTATCTATTCAGTTTAACTATTCAGTGAGTCTTGAATCACAGCCAGCTTTGACTTGTTAAAAATTAAGTAAATTAGTGCAGACTGAATAAAAGTATTGTTTGATTGGAATAAGTCTAAGGACAAAAATATTTTTTATTTGTTGGTTTTTTTTTGGTGGGTGTGTGTTGGGGGGGATTGATGAAGGGTTTGTTTGCATATTGCAGCTTTTCAAACTATCTCTACAAAATTGAGAAAACAAAGGCTAACTACTTTTTTTTTTTTAATTATTGAAATAACTAATAATAATAGAAAGATTAACTTAACTGATGTAAGATCTTAAGCTTAAAATAATATTATTTTGATGTAGGGAAGTAAGAGATTTTGATGACACTTTTTGTTGATCAACATTTTAGTGGTGGAAGGATCAAGGTGGAGAAGTTGTTGGGACAGGAGTTAGTGATGATTCAAAATGTATTCAATTAAATACATTTAAGATGACAAGGCCAACTTTACTTATTCTAGGTAACTAACTATAAACTATACTATAACTATATTATTAATACAGAATGGGTGATTCAAAAATTAAATTTCAGGTTGAAAATTTTTTAATGAGAAATATTAAGGTGTCTAACATTAAAAACATTTCTCTCCAAAATTAAAAACTCCAGATAGTTAAGTTTCTTATTTTGTCTTGTCTGCTCTTGTCTGATGAAGAAGGCCTATAGCTGAAACTTTCTCCTTTTATTGTCCTATCTTTTCATTTCAGGTTTCAAATTACTTTGTTCCACTATTTCCTTCAGAGTTTGAACACTGTCCTTTATTGATGATCATTTATTCTTCAACATTAAACTTAACTACCTTATTCATGTAGCATGGAAAAATTAATTCCATTTTATTCACTATTACTAATACCCAGTAAGTCATTATTGAAAACAGACATTTTATGTGACAAACATTTTAACAAATTATTTTATTGCTATTGCGCTCATAACTTTAAAAATGTCCACAGGTAATGAAGGCAGTGGTATTAGTAAGGAACTAGAAGAAATTTGCGACACAATGATAAGAATACCAGGACAAGTCTATCCATCAACAACACAAATTGACTCTCTCAATGTATCTGTGGCTGCTGGTTAGTATATAAAAAAACCAAGTGTAGTTTGAAAGTTAGGAATTTATTGCTGTTAAAAAGTTATTGACCATTAAAATTGAGATCATTGTGCATTAAACTTTAAATTAATTAATTTGAATAATTTATTCAGAATATAACTTAATGTTCTAAATTTGCACCTTGAATTGATGAAACTTAATTTATATTCAGGAATTTTAATGCACTGGATGAAAGCATTAAGATGACCACTACAAAACTAAAGAATTCAAGGCTTTCTGTAAATGTATCATTTTATGTGGATGAAGTGGCCAAAGATTTTGAGCTGGTGTCAAGAAATTTTAAATGTACCCAAGTTAAAAATATCATTGAGTGCTCTATAAGTGCTCAGTTGCATGTTTCTATTTTATTATAATAAATAAAGTAAGCAAGCCTGAGTCCCAATACAAAAGATTTTCTTTAAGTTTCTTAATTGCCAGAATGATGGTATGCTATTTATGTTGCAACATTACATTAGTGGCAGAGAAAATCAATATGCAATATAATATTTTTCAATCTCAGATTTGGAGTTAAAGCCAATCAAAACAGGAATGGAGAGTTTTTTACAACTTAATATGACAGGACATTTTCATAAATTCTGCAAATAATATTGGAGCTTGTGTTGTCTGCAATAAGGAACTTTATAAAACTGGAGACTAAAAAGTACCATGAAAATCTTTTCACATCAAGACTGGGTTCCAGTTTACTTTTGTGATTCACACCATTTTTGGCCAAATGTGCAGAAAATTTTATATCTGGGATTGGGATACTACACTATATGAAAAAACATCAACACCCATTTCCATATATTTTAAAATTAGAAGCCACAACAAAGTAATATCAGATAATGGAGAACTTTTCATCTGGATACTAATAGTAAAATGGAAATAATTTATATTGAGAATAAATTAAAATCAAGAAAAAAACTTCCCTGCGATGAGATATTTAATTTGTGAGCACTGGTAAAACAAGAAGTTAGACAAATAGTGGGTGCCATAACAATTAGCCAGCTTATGGCCAAACAGCAGGTAAGTTAGTTGGCTATCTGGTTAGAAAGCCTCTCCATAAATCCACAATGCAACACTTCAGTTGAAGAAACTCCGATTTCAGGGCCAGAGGACAACCATGACGACAGTGGATTAGTTGTGTAAAGGCTAAGGACACGCTAAAAGTCCACAACATGAACCTTCAGAAGGCACCCTAGTGACTGATCACCCAACCACACCTCCCCTGTAGAAACAGGCAGCAAAAGATAAACTGTGGTACACCGACTCATTTAGTGAAACCAAATCCACAATTTTACATTGCTGCAATAGTTTCACTATTTGTTATACTTCACCAACAAGCAGATTTCTACATTGAGATGTGCACACTTTTCTTTCATTCCTCTGCTTTTTTATTTAATTAATTATGTTTAAAAAATAAATTTTGTTTTAAAAATTGACGAAGGCATGTAGTGTATTAGAAAAGTTAACATTTGTATTTTGTTAACCATTCTTTTTAATTATGGTACCGGTACATAAATTGTTGTCAATCTGGTATCTCTTGCCAAAAGAATTACTAACGTAACTTTTTTCACTAGTCATAATCATATAAAGTATAAGTTTCTTGAGTGTATGATCGTAAATGGGGAGCATTATATTTATATCATAAGTACCATACCTGTAATATTAATAAGCGATTAAAACAAAATAGATTTAAGAAAAAAGTTTATTTTCCACCACACATTATTTAAATTGTATAAGATTTTCAAATGATCAGTTTTCAATCATTATTTCTATTAAAACATAAAACAAAATTGCTGCTGTTATCAGCTGTGCCAAAATAGAGAAAGAATATCAAAACGCTGCGAGCTCTTCAATTTCTTACCATTAATAATTTTAGTAAACAAACAAATATTCTTAAAATTCACAAATCTACAAATTTTTACATCATTTGTCTGAAGACAAGATTGTTTAGAAAGTGGGTAAAGAATGTGAGAAGCGGGATTAATGTATGTGGCAGTATTCTGGCCCTGTAAGGAAATAATACGTACAATTTCTATTAGTTGATGTTTACTTAAAGTTAACACATTCCTAAAGACAAATAAAAAATTTCCAGTCTGTACGTCAAAACTTACACAATGATTAGAAGGAAGTGACATTTTGGACTTACAACATATACTAGTAAAACTAGGAAAGAGAGAAACAAGACAAGTTAAAGCAGGATCAAAACTAACAAAAAACATTGTGTATTTATAATTCAAATACTTCCTTTAAATACTGAACAACTTAATGTGAACTTTATCACTTATTAAATCACACGATTAAAATGTCATAGAATGTGAGAGATGTTATCAAAACTCCAATGTTGGCAGTAGCAATGAAACCGTGTGGTCGAAGGCTTTGAGAACTATCTGGACAGACTTTCTCACTTGACAGCGATGAGAACCAATAAGACTAGTAAGACCTCTGTTGTTGGGGATTGTTTCTCTGCTGATGCTGACGTCCACCACGCCCACCTAGAAAGATACACATTTGGAATTATATATCTATAACTATAACAACTTTTATGACTTTAAATTAAGCTTGTTAGGTCCAAAGCATTAGTTTCTTTATTTAGATCCTTGCAGCATAAGTTTATTCAATGTAAATTGAAATGGGGTACATAAAGGGAGAGCTGGCAAATAAACTATTCAGACAAAACCTCGTTTTGGCCAACCCTTGAGTATTTTATGGTTCTACAAACTAAATAAATTTAAAAACTTACCCCACTGCTGCTGCTGCTGGTTTTGATTCTGGAAATTATCTCTCTGATCTGTTGCAAATAAAATAAAAATCAATTAAGTAACATTGTGATATATTTTTTAAAGAAAATAATTTGCTTCTCCCTCTTATTGTCAAAACACTCCACAAATATTTCTAATAACTAGAACAAAGTACCCGTACCCTAAGCAAACAAGATATAATAATATATTTGTCAGTTACAATTTTTAAAAAATTCCAATGTTTGCATTATAAAAAGTATTATTTTGTTGCATGCTAAGCATAATTTATAGTACCATTAAAACTTCTAAAACTGATTTTACTGAAACTTTTTGAAGTCAATTAGCCCCTTGTTTCATTAAACCAATATTATCTAACAGGCCAAATTCAAATAAAAATTTTACAAAATAAAAAAAGAAAACCAATAACTTAACAAACACAAAACTAAAAACAGACATATTTTAAAAAAAAAAAACAACACCATTACCATATCCTATGAGGATGCAAAAGGGAAAAATAAAATGGAAAGTGTTGAGAAAAGCATAACCATAATCATAATATATGATAACATCAATGATCAAGTTTGTATTATTGTAATTGGTATTTTGTAAATACATGTTTCCATATTTGGTTCAGGATATCCATTTCTGTTTTAAATTGTCATCAAACTGTTACCAGATTAATGACGACCATCTCTCTACTTACTGTGATAAATATAAAACTAGTAGATTTACAGTTGACAGGGTTTATAAAAGCTAATGTTTCCATTTACAGTAGCAGAAAATTGTATAAAAGATAATCGATACCGTATATTTAAGGCTTTAGTTTTAACCCAATGTCATGTAAAACTAACATAGAACCACTTAAGAAAAACTGGGATTATTCAAATAAGCAATTTTTGAATCATTGAGCTGAAAATGATGCATCATGAAGAAGAGCTCAATTTTTTTTAAAATTTAAATACTGGTAGCATTTTTGTTTTTGTCCCTCATTTGTTTCACTGGCATTAATTAAGGCTGCTAAACTCAGCATAAATAGTAAAGTTATGATGAAATATGTTGTTTAATAAAAAGTTAATATTTATGATTTCAGTCATCTTTATGTAAATATCAATTTAACAGTGCTTAATATATTTGACATTTTAACTTAACCCTCTAGAGACAGATGGTCAGTGACGAAAAAGGCGAAAGGCCAATCCATCAGCCACATAATAAAAGCCTAGAGATTGGGTGGCTGGTCTTTGTACCAGCTAATCAGATTGCTTCTCGCATTTCTTGCCCATCTTGTCATTTGATATCAATTTTACCCCTATAAATGCTTTTAAAATCTCATTTGCATAAATGTTGAGATTTCAGTTTGATTCATAAAGATTGTTTTAGTTAATTCTTCCCTAAAAGTTATATAGAGTTTTATATTTGAAAAGTGATTAGTATATTTTTCATTATTTATTTTTGTGCAAAATAAGTGCAGGGCTTGTGAAAAGGGCTCCATCTTCTTGGCAATAACAGTGTAAAAAAAAGGATTGTCTCAAAAGGGTTAAAACATTCTTTGCTTAGAATAATTTAAGTGCTAATGTTTTTAAATAAGAAAACATAAGTAACAAAATATAGCCTCTTATTTTAGGCAGAATAAATAGAGGTGACTACCACCTCAACAATTATGATACTGTAAAATAAAAAACTGATAGCATTGTCAAGAAAAAGAACCATAGCCAGAAAACAACAATGTCAAAAAGGTGTCAAGTGTAGGATTAAGTAAGAGTTGTTGAAAAAATGAAGTGATTGGGTAACTATGTTTGGTAGTAGGGAAAGGGGAAAATTTACCAGGCTTTGTCGCAGGATGGCCTTAATAAAATATATAATAATTTTATTTATTAACTTTTGGCCAGCATACACACTTTAAAAAACAAAATTGTCAACTTGACTAGTGAGACTGAAGATAAGATCATTTGTGATAAAGATACAACGTACTTACGCCACTTCCCCCAAAAAATCCTCAAGAGTATTTGAACTAATCTCTAAACTTCTAAAATTAACATGTATTAAATTTAACCAAAAAGAAAACTTTGGTTTTGGGAAATGAACTCTATCTTTAAATACTTTTAGGATATAGAATTTATACACACAAAATTCTGCTATTCCATTCATCAGTGTATATACTTTAGAGACAAATAAATTTGGACTATAATTTGAATGAAATTTGCCAACGACAACATACTGACACAAGAAATGTGAATGAATGTTCTTTTTAAACAATCAGCAGCTCATATGTAAAGACTCATTCAATTACTTTGTTATCCCTAGTTTTGTTCAAATGCAAGAAAAAATGCAAACAAACTTACTGCTCTTGTTGAAGAAGAAGTTGCCCTGTTTGATCTCCATGATCCTTTCATTATTGTCAACAAGGGAGCCAACCTTTTCTGACAGTTGCAGGGCCAAAGATTGGAGACGAGTTGGTTCTGTTCTGTGCATCACAACTATTTGGGTAGGTTCATCTAGCGATGCCTACAGAGCATGCAGAGCAGTGAAAATACAATCTTTTATAAGTTTTATTTTAAATTATAATTATTAATAGAACATGCATATTTTGCCTCCACACTAAATACACATTTTTAAAAACACAAATTAACAACAGAACCTATTTAAATTTCGTTAGCGATAAATGTCCATGATGATAAATTTCCATGACATATAACCTACCTACTGTATTTCCCCCCATCTCCATAACTAACATATGAGGTTTCATACAAATTGCAGGCAGTATTAAAGTAAAGAAGCACTGGGATCAGTGTGGTATTCTCAATTTTTAAATGCAATGTCAGCTCAGTTTAAATAAAGTAAGTCTGAAGTTATTCTCAGCCTTGATCTCAGAATGTTTCTGCAACACCTAGTAATTCTCTCTTCTATTCATTTCAGGAACATTTCCACTTCAGATGTGGGAGTAAAATTTATAACACTAAGCCAATTTTTACAAGGCTTGATATGACTTGATTGTCTATTTTAACTTATGGTTTCCTCAAAGACAAATATAAAGATGCCAGCTAAAGATAAATGTATTTATATTAGTAGAGTAGGATATAAAGAGTTATCTGAATCTTCATACCATTAGCTCCTCATTGATAATCATTTTGCTAATTGTTGCATGAGCCAAAGTGGTGTCAATCTTAAACATGGCTGCCAAACTGTCAAGGCTAAGAGAATCATAGAGTGAGGAGTAGCGAAACAGGTAAGTGCGAAGTGATTCTTCCTGGATCTTGGCACTAATCATGTCCCTTACTTTGTCTGCTTGGAAAAACAAGTCCCAAACCTGTAAATAAGATGATTATATTTTTCAATTTTATTGGTTTAAAAGAATTAACTCATTCCCGACGGTTGCGACTAAATGCGTCCTCGGGGGGTTTCTCCTGATGCGTCCAAATGCGTCCCGGCGCATAGCGACACACCTCTTTTATTTTTAGTTAAAAATAGCAATGAAATCTTGCGTCCCTCGAGACTTCCGGCTATGGCGTGATTTCTGCGTGATTTTAATTTAGAAACCGGAAGTTTTTATCTTGTTTCACTTTAAAACTATGTGTGCTTTAGTACGGCGCGTCTATATGTAGCATGTGTTCGTCCGAGGTGCCGAAAATCGATTTTTTTGGCCATTGTTCGTTATTTTTTCCCCGCTAATGTTATATTTATATTAAACCTTATTCATTTTTTGTTGCATTTGTTCTTAATTCATTAACATTAAATAATATTTAGCAACTTAAAAAAAAATATTTTTTAAAATATAAATCAATTTCAAAACTGAGTTGCTTCCCTTTTCTCGGGAAAATAAATTAAGTCCGGAAGCAGCGCTGCCGGAGGGAATGAGTTAAGTAACAAGAGATTTTGAGCTTATATGAGATGTCTGGTATACATAAACTTAAACGAGGCCTCTCTTGTTCACCTTTGCATTCATTTTCTCATTTATAATATAGTCTCTGCATTTCTTCCAGTCACCATTCTTCATGGCCTTGCTGGCAGCTACAACATGTTCCCTCATGCTTTCTGGTGGGCCTGTAAGGGTTTGTCTTTCACTCATCTTGAGAACGTGGTGGAAGTTTTTGCTGATCATTCTCTTGCGTACATCCAATTCATGGGCTAAAACATAGAATCATTATGCTGAAATGTCATAAACATTAATCTTATAAATTTTATTATCAACCATAATGGGAGTCCCCATTGGTTAACCTGTTCAAATTTGTGTGCTCATTTGAAACCACATCCAAAGAGGAAAAACTCTAGCCTAACCATAGATAGGTTTAGAACAAGAATTATAACAAATCTATTGAACAGTGTTTATTTGAAATAAATTTATTTGCATTCATAATTGGTTGTTTTATGCATTGTATTACATCATTTCCCAAAGCTTATCATTACAAAATATGAAATCGGCTGTTACAGAGTTGAATAGTTTAAACATTAAGCTTGTAAAGGATGATATTCTTATAAATGAATGTAATCTAAGTTTAATTTGACAACTGAAAATTAAGAACATTTGCTTTAAAAGATCTAAGACAATAACATCAAAGACCATTTTGTGAAATTCAACAAAAAAAAATTAAATTAATTATTCATCTCACAAATCTAATTTAGTTTCATAAATAGCTCACCAGCCATGTAAGGGATTTCAAGCAACATAGCAGATACAAGATAGACACACTCAAGTAACTCCAAGTTTATATGTTTATGATAAGGCAGGAGACGTCTCTTCTCAATCTTTTCTTGTTCAGGGGAACGTTCATGCTGTCTCTGAGGTACCAAACCCTAACAAAAAATAAATTTAAAAATCAGAAATGTCAGAAGTGGTAAGGAAAATGTATGGGTTTTTTTCACAGTTGTTCACCTGAAATGCATTAGTTTACGCCAACAAATGTGGGTTGTTTTTTTAAATCTTTAAGTGTAAGAAATTTGCATATTAAATTTAAAAATAACATAAAATTCAACTCTATTTACTAACAAAAGCATTATTTTTATCAATGTGACTACCAACCTGAGCCAGTAACTCCTTAGCTCTGTTGCTACTCTGGATATCTACTAATGCATTGTGGGCATCACGTATGTGGCCTTGTCGGAATCCACAAAGTCCAAGTTGCACAAGGGTGCGATTGTACAAAATCTATTTTTAAAATGTAAATCAGCAAAAATTAAAATTAACAATGCCGCTCATTTAAATATCTAAGAACAGTTTTTACAAAAACACATCATATAATTTTGCATAAACTTTTACAAGGCTTGATAAAAAACACACACCTAAACATTAGAAACCATTCCATGTGTATCAGTGTTAGGTTGTGCAATTTAGGACAAGGTCACTGAGAATTTGGTCTATATTAATTTTTTTCCCCCCTACTTGTGCTTATTTCAAAGGCTTACCTGACCCCTTATAAATGCCAACCAGATAGTGAAGACCAGGTAAAGTAAAATCTGCACTAGTTCTTTTGGTGAGCTTGACCAGCTAGTGAATGAGCCACCACTTGGAAACCCTACTTTGGCCTGATTATTATTTGAGAAGGAAAAAAAATACAATTTTCTAAAAATAAGAACACACCTGTGTTGAGACATCAGAATGCTGAATGTTATCTTGCAAGTGGGACATTAGCATGAGATCCCTGGCTTGATACCATCTATCATGGAGAGCATGGTGATATATGTGACACAACATTGCTCGTGTGCGCAGACGGTCTGTACTATCCTTGGCGTAAATGAACTTGCACATTTTATCCATAAGGGCTTGAGAACTTTTTTCCTGATTGAAAAAGTAATTATGTTTTTTGAAAGAAATATTTGAAATGGAAAGTAACCTCTGATATTGATATTTTAAAAAAGATGCCATTTGATGTGTAGAAAGTATAATTTAAGATTTCATTACTGTTACATATCTGAATATATTTCCAACATTTGAAAACTGATATTTCCTTTCAGTGTATTTCTCTAATATAGTTTCTCTTACACAAAACATTTTCATGATTAAAACTTAAGTTTAAAAACAACCAGGGAAAATTTTGTTTAAACTTACTGCAGCCTCTTGTTTCTCAGAACCCCCAAAATCAGTGGGGTCAAACTGAAACAATGCAAGTTTCATTCTTTATCATGAGACAAACCAGAAAGAGATTAATCAAATACAATTTAAAACTCAGACTTTATATTAAAATTATATTTTTATAAGGAAAAATTCAAAGATGTGAATATCACAAAAATTTTCTTCTAAAGAATTATTGACTATATACAATGTCTTTCAATATTATTGATGTCATTAAATAAAGGAGTAGCAAGTATAATAAAAAAAAAAAAACTAAAAAATATTAGTACAAGTTCAAGTCAATTAAAGCCCATAATAAGAATTATTAACAGCATTTATAGCTTAACTTTTGAGATTATAAGCAATTGTTATTTTCTTAAAATTTATTAATTTAAAAAATATCCTTACCTTATAATAAAGATGTTCAATTTTTCTAAGATAGATGCGACACACTTCCTCGCTACTACCAATTTTCTCCAAGTATTTTTCCAATTTGTTTATAATATCACACATTGCTTGCTCATCTTTCAAACTGGAACAAGTAAAAATGAATGATTAAATAACAATAAAAACAGCTAACTCCTGGAAAATAGAAATCTGATACACAGAAATAATTTGTAGCAGAAACTAAAACGGATAAAAAAGAGTTACAATTTTGTCAAAATATCAATCTCCATTTAAACATATGCTGATATGGTACCTAACCTTAAGTTCAAACAAACTTCTTTATTTTATTAATTTTAAAAGTGTAGAAATAAGAGCTGAAACAAAACTAAAATTAAAATGTAAAGGAAAAATTTGGTTTAATGATTAAAAAATAAAAATAATTGATATTCTTACCGCTCTACAAACTCTGTACTGTGAGCATCACAAGCTTGCAACATTTTGGTGAACTCCTCATCTAGACGTTCTACCATTGTCAGGATGCAGCCTCGTATACGATAAGGGGCTTTCTATGCAGATTTGAGGTTAAATGTTAGCAAAAGTCAAGTAATATTAGACTATAAAGTAAATTTACAATTAATTAAAACTTAAATAACTTAAATAATTCTGACTAAGAAAATTGTACAACGTTTTCAAACATTAAATTAAAAAAAATAATATTAATTAAGAAGTAATATGGCGCTAAACATAAAATAAATTTTGGTTGAAGAAATGCATATAAAAATTGTAGGATTATACACAGTGATAAAAAATCATGTTAAAATTTGAATAACTATTGAATCAGTTACTTTGTCTTTGAGAAAAATAATAATAACAGACTTACATCTAACTGTTCACTCTCTTCAAGAATGTTCTCACCAACAGCAATATCACTGTTTTCAACCAAAGTATTGAGTAACTCTTGGATGGTAGGTAGACAAGAGCTAGTGGGAGAAGAATTTAAACAAAATTTAAAAAAAAAACACAAATTATTTTAACATCAAGATAACATTTAAAAGGAAAACTTTTACAAAGAATTGATTGACAAAAGTGATAAAATTTATTTCTTAATGAATGTTGCCGACTAAACAGTGGACCTACTAAATGATCTTAACATATTCAATCAAATCTTTCAAGGAGTACTTTTTTAAGATAAAAAAATATTTTCATGTTTCAAAAAAAAAAAATAAGTCCATCACAATCATAATTGTAAATATATACAGATAAAATATGAATTATTTATTGTGAATGTAATAAAATATTTCAAGCTTATGAACTTCAGAATTTAGAAGGAACCTTTCACTTACTTTTCCCACATTTCAGTTTTCATGCAAGTGGCAATATTAGGATTGTAGTCATAGATTGCAGCCATTATATTGAAGCAGATTTTCACAGAAATAGGCTGGCCCAAATTATTGGTTTCAGCAATCTGCTTCAGCTCACGCAGCATATCAATCATCACTGAACGATCTGTTCCTTTCTTGCCTCTCATAGCAATGATCTCATTCAACTTTTTAACTACAGCCTCAACAGTTATTTCCTGATCTTTGGCAAACATCTTTGGCTTTTCCTGTGGTCACAAAATAAAGACCAAGATGAATTTTTAAACACCATAATTTGTAAACATATTATCCTATAAGAATTCAGGAAAACTATTTAAATACTCAAGCAAAATTAACACATCAAAACTAAAAATAAATAAATAAAAACATACCACCACAATCTGGCTAGGGGCACCTCGCATAACTTCTTGCCATTCTTCCTCATCATCATCTTTCCTCTTCCCGTCTTTCTCCTCCTTTTTCAGCCTCTTTTCTCTCTTTCTTTCCTCTCTTCTTTGAGCTTCCTGCTCCGTAGTTCTAAAATAAAACAAATTAGAGATAAAGTAATAACCGTGTAAATAGAAACATAATATTCCTTTGTTGACGACAACTAACGAACTGATTTTAATAATAATTTTTTTTTCATTATTGTTGACTTACGATTTCAAGAAATATTCTGCCGTCAACTTGCCCATGGCTGGCATTTCGTCATCAGAAGATGAACTTTCTTCACTTTCATCAGATCCCCAATCACTCTCATCATCATCGTCATCATCAGCCTACACGCAATGCAAAATAATTATGTAATCTAACCTATCTTGCTGCCAAGTAAAATTAATTTTTCAGTAGATGAAATTGATCTGCAACAATTTCTCAAATACAAAAATAATTTTATTATAAAGCCACAAGAGATTACTGAGAATTATCTTAAAAACAAGCTCTACTTTTCTGAAGAGCTTGAATCTCATTTTTTTAAACAAGTATTACCTATAAAAACTACATTACTAATCTTCAAGTCTCTCTGTTATGACTTTAAGACATAATAAATTAGAACTTATCTATTCTCAGCCCATTATTTTTATTAGATGATTTTTTTTTTAAAGTTTAAACTAAGATTGACAACATAAAACTTCAAATGCTGATTTTAAAGCCTGTGAACCTCAGAACTAATGACAAAGCAAAGCTAGAAGTATCACAACTTACAGGAGGTCTGACCACTTTAGCAGGCTTGTCTTCTGTTCTTTTCACAACAGGTTTAGGCGTTTCCTCTTCACTGTCTTCATCTGCAGGCTCTGAAATAATATCCGAATTCAGCAATCAACAGGGCATGTTTAAATTTTTCAATATAATTTATAACAGAAAGTTCCATGTCAATCAAAAAAGACTGATTTTCAAATGTAAGGTTAATAAGTATTTTCAAGGAGCTATATCTCATGCTCATAACAAATGTGCTTACCTTTGAAATCTTCATCATCATCTGCATCATCATCCCCTGCATCTGGATTCTGAAAAGATGACAAGAAATGCTGTTTTATTATATGTCTTACAAATTATTTTAGAGACTTAGCGCTGTTAGAATTAGCACTGATTTTCTTATTAGCTTACATCAATGAAATGTGATGAAAGTGAAATTCATGTGGGTTTTCTCTCATGCAAAGCAAAAGGTTTAAATTAAAAAAATTCAAATGATTTGGATAACAATTGCACTTACAGCTTTATAATTGGTAATGTCTGCCTCGAAGTCTCTGTTGTACTTTTTAATTTTTTGTCGCACAGTAGACAAACCCTTGGAGTTGTTTTTACTGATGGTTTTTCTCCACTCCCTGTCCTCCCAACACTTAATGTTAAAAAAAAAGAAATTATTAAACATTCTTAAAGGATATATTTAAAATAATAAAAAGAGGTATAAATTAAGACGTTCTACTAATAAGAAAACACTTTCAAAACATAGGAGCCAGAATGATCAATACATTGATCGTGGGCCCTTAGTATATAGAAGAAGAAACAGTATCTAAGTTGTATAATGGTTAATCCCTGAAATACAGTTTGACACATTTTGAAATATTAAACTTTTCTTAATATTTTCATCACCTCATTGATGAAATCTTCCAACTCCACCAAAGTTTTGATATAGAATCTAGGTACACCTTCTTTATCCACAACTTTTCTAGCCTTTTCAAAGGCTTTGATCAAGCCTTCAAAATCTGTAAAAAATAAATTGGGGTTTGAGTAAATAAAATTATTATGGCAAGTGCAAAACAAATAATTAAAGTGGAAAAAAAAAAGAATCTAAATAATACTTATAAAATAAATATAATAAACTCCAATTGGTTGACTTAAGTTAAAAATTCAAAGCTCAGATTTATAATATATGATGAAACATTTTATAGTAGTATTTAATTGTTGTTTGTCCATTGAAGATCAACTAGGACCATCGTCCGGTGTTGGATGACTGATGACTTTTGTTTAAAGTGAGGAAGAGTTGCGCAGCATCAACCTCACTCTCTCGTCAGAGCCCACCATGTCCACTGGCAAGACTATGTCAAAGCGACCAGGGATGGGTACGGATGCAGGAGTTGTTGGATTTTTTCACTGTATACGCCTTACGGGATTCCATCTTCGGGTTTGAATTCAGAGTTTCCTTCTCTTAGAAGGGTTGCCGACCAAGGTTAACGCGTCCCATCCACCCGGGGTGCTGGTGATGTTTTTTGCTTGACTGGCCTTTGGCTGGAATTGAACTCCACCACCAACTTGAGGTTTGCTCAGTTTATATCATTAGGCCACCCAGCCATCTGGGTATTATTTAAAGTATTTTATTACTTCATAAGTGTATTATGATTAAATAAAAATTAAAAGCTTTCAAATACCTGTCAACACATTAGCAAAGTCTTTAATTTTCTTGTGATTTTTCAGCTGCTTGACAATGGTTAGAATTTCATCATATCTATTGAGAAAACATTTCAAGGCTTAAATTTTTTTCAAAACATGTCATATCAGGTTAAAACAAAATTTATATAATTTATGAATTCCAACACTGTATTTCACAACTCCACCTAACTTACGCAACAAAATATGCATTTTTTTGTTATGTTGCTGTCTTTCTGATGAAATAAACGTATTCTATAAAGACTTCAGTCCATAGATTTCACCATGCCAGATCATTTGTTGTTTTTATGCTTCGTTAAGTGTATAGTAATACAGGAATCTGCTATTACCAGTTTCTAAATTTATAGTCTGTGTATTTATTTTAATTTATACATTAACAAAATATTTTCAGGCTCAATTTTTATTTATAACTTTTTAGAGCCTTCATTTGAATGCTATTTAACATCTTCACCATAAAACATCCCTTAACTGTCAAATGTCTCAACATTATATTGATTTGTAAAATGCCAACAACATAATGTATTTATATTAAATTACCTCTTGTCCTTTTCACTACGTACAACACGTCTTGTTTCTTCTTCATCATCACTGAACTGCATAGTCCTAAATATAAAAAAAAAACAATCAGCATTCATATATGCATTATAACAATTCACTGAAAACTTTAAGTTAACTTTGCAAAAGACTCTAGAGATAGACTGATATATCACTGGCATATTTATTGGTCAACATATACATTTGATATTAAAAATCATTATATGTCAAGATAAGACAATTTTGTTTTTATTTTAATACCTTGCTGGCGCCGTAGGGCGCACATCCTGTACTCCATCATCACTTGACTCTGATTCACTCTCACTGTCTGAGCCAGCTCTAAAAAAACGTGACATGACTACCTGGAATTAAGAAGATAATATTTAACCTAAAGCCCCTAAAATGACAGATACACATCAACTTTATCACTACTCAACATTTAAGGACATAATTTTAAATCAGCCATTAGACAGTTATTGGGGCTTTGAATATAGGATGGTTTTATCAAATTTGTTCCAAAGCAGACTTAGGTGATATACTTGAAAGTCTCTATGGTTATAACACTCCGCCCCCAAAGGTGAGGGAAGGGGTCGCATCACTCCAGAAATTGGAGTTGAAAATGTCCCGCACATGAAACAAAGACCACTAAAACAACTTATTTGCCTGCTATCAGATGACTCACAACTGTCAAAAACAAAAACAATGTATTCCACCTGTGTGGGAAGGGGGCAGCGATGGGGAAGGTCCACCCCGGATGGCACTTTATCCCCTTACTCCTCATAAATCATTTTGTTTCATATTTTGGTATTGAAAGTTGTAGGAAAATTATGGTAAAATGTCACAAGTTATCAAATATTTCCTAAGCTATTGTGCAGACACCCATTTCCAATACAAAATTAAGTAGTAGTCTCCAACTTTGGTAACAGAAGTTTTAGCATCTGGGTGTTCCGATTTTCAACTTATCAAAAGATGGCACTTTTAAATTTTATTGTGCATCTTATTTTTTCCCTGACCACTGGTGTTGGGTCTTGAGGTATCAGCAAGGATGTGTTTCTTTTTTCGTTTCTTTTATTATTTAAAACTTTAAGTAAGTCTAAGTTGAATTTTAATAAAACATTGGACAATTTCATTTTAATATACTTCACATTAACCGAATCCATAATCAGGTTTCGTTCAGCATATGAGTAACGAATGCTAAGTGAAGAACAGGAATTTTATCACACCCATCGTTCAGGTCCAACAATAAATAATAAGTCTATTCATAGGCACTTTGGTAAAGCAAGGGACACTCCTAGAAAATTTGTATCAGAAATGGACGTCAGCGCAATGGAATCCAAGTTTTAATTTTTTTTAAGTGAGTGCAATTTTAATAATACAGTAGTCCTTTTGGCCCATAATTAAGGTCGACTCCGCCCATTCACGTTAGGAGAAAAGTTGACCTACATTCTCATTGTTTTTTGTTCTTTATATCAACTTTCAGTGAGGAAAAATGTATGTTAATATAAGGCATCTTTGCATTAAAAAATTTGAACAAATATTCAAAGTAGGTCTTTCATATTAAAAGTAGGCCTGCATAATTTATTGAGTTATGTGTGCTAGGGGTGTGCCGGACCCCGGTCCGGAATCCGGTTCCGCCGGATTTTGCACTATCCGGTGAAATCCGGTTCCGCCGGATTTACATGTATCCGGAACAACCGGATTCCGGAATTCGGAATATACCGGATTTCGGAATTTGCCAGATTTTGTGACTCACCGGATCATAATCTGAAATAAAAGTAATTCTCTTTCCCGAATTCCACACGATCACGATACATTAATCGATTGTTTCGAGCGTTGAGCTTGTTTAATGTTTAATATTCCGTACATACCAGAGGCTAGAGTCAGCACCGCTAATAGTGGCCAATAGTGTAGGGACTTTGATAAGAAAATTTAAACTTTTTGTAAAAATAAACCAATGGCATAGTTGAAAAGATGTAATTTTTTAAAGAATTATAACACCAAAATCATATTTTTAGCTGTTGTAGTTTTAAAGTTATGAATTTTTAAAGTACGACTTGGTTTGTCATTTTTTAACATGGACTGCATCTCCACATTCTGTGATCTCATTCCACCAATCCCGTCATGCGCAATGACTATATAGTTTATATAAGGCAACGCATTCCCTGCCTTATCACTAAAATACTGTTTAGACTTAGTTTAAACTTTCAACTTTGGCACATGAATAATTAATTAAAGCTTTCCCTGACCAATGGTTTAATAGTTTTTGCACACGGCAAACTCTTATGAATGAAACTCTGAGGTAGTACTACGATACAGTTATGCAAGTGGCTGTGAATGGTTGCCAATGACAACGTGTTGCACACGGTAAATTCTGATCATTTATAATATGGATTCTACCGGGTTGTTAAAGCTCAAATTAAAACATTCCAGTTTAAATGTCTTTAAATGCATTCTGAAACACAAGTTATCAATTATTTTGATGTAAATAGTGATAATAAATTAATATTTCCTAAGTATCGTCAACTTCCGCCATTAAAAAGGGGGGCGTGGCCAACCCCATGGCGAAATTAGGTTGAGCGAGCTGCATAACCTGCTGCGAACGCGTAGAAACATGGCGTCTCTCGTAAGACACTTATCCAAATGGAACGGAACTCAAATATATATCGAAAGTACTAATTTAATAATAAATAGACACACACATCGGAAAATTAAAAACTCGGATTTTTTGGCGCCGATTGCGAATTCCCATACACAAAAAGTAGTAGTCCACCTTGACTTACCGAAGTATCTACCAATAGTACCAAAATCCGGAATCCGGGAGAAACCGGAATCCGGATCCGGCGGATTTCGCATAAGAAAATCCGGATCCGGATCCGGTTGGAAAAAACGGATCCGGCACACCCCTAATGTGTGCAAAATTTCATTGCACTAGCTCCTAAACATTTTCGCAAATCTCCTCTACGTAGACCTCATTATGCAAAGGTCGCACAGGCCATTTTAAATTAGTGACCACGCCTCCTTTTAAATGGCATAAGTGAAGTCGGAAGACACTGATACTTAGGAAATATTCAATTATTACCACTATATATATCAAACTATTTGATAACTTGTGTTTCAAAATGCATTTTGAAGACATTTCAAATGGAATATATTAATTTGAGCTTTAAAAACCTGATAGTCCATAGTATAAATGATCAGAATTTTCAGAGTGCAAAACGTTGTCATGGGCAACCATTAGCAGCCACTTGCATAATGGCTATATACCGTAAGCACTATCTCAGAGTTTCATTCAATACGAGTTGTGCAAAAATTATTAAACCATTGGTCAGGGAAAGCTTTAATTAATAAGGCATGTGCCATAGTTGAAAGTTCAAAATTAAGTAGCCCCCCCCCCCCAAAAAAGAAACCACAGTATTATAGTAATAAAGGGATATGTTGCCTTATATAGACTATAAAGCATATACCGGTATAATAAAAATTAATAAACCAATGGTCAGGGAAAGGTTTAATTAAAAAGGCATGTGCCATAGTTGAAAGTTCAAAATTAAGTAGCCCCCCCCCCCCCAAAAAAGAAACCACAGTATTATAGTAATAAAGGGATATGTTGCCTTATATAGACTATAAAGCATATACCGGTATAATGGACGCAGTAGATTTGGTAACCAGAAAAGCCATATATTAATACATTATTTTAAATTTACTGATATACATAGTACATAGTTAGATAAGCTACAATTGTATAACATTATTAAAATTATTTTTAATGCAGCATTAGTTCTGAAAATAAAAGTCATATAAAATTATCAATAAATCGAGAGTTGTATAGCTCGTGACGCGAACAGTGGAATCGGGTCACAGAATGTGGAGATCTGGTCTATGTTAAAAAAGGACAAACTATGTCGTACTTTAAAAATTCATAACTTTAAATAACTACAACTAACAACAGCTAAAATATGATTTTGTTGGCGTTATAATTCTGTTGGTTTGTTTCAAAAGTACTTACTACTCAATAGTATTCACTCTAAGTCTCAAATCAGTGTTGGGATTCCCCAAAAAGTAACATCACTATCACTGCATTTAGGGTGCAACAACTCTTGGCAAAAACCCATACTCTTAACTAGTGTTAACTCAAAATTTACCATGTAGCTATTCATTATTTTTTTTGGCTGTCTCTAAACTGAATAATTCATTGTTAATGATTGTTCAATTGTTGTGAATTGACTTGAATTGTTGGTTTGTTTAATTGAAGATCGATCTGCTAAATTAGAGGTTTTGGCTAAAATTAAGGACGGATGCCTCGGCGTCTTTTGTCTTTGTGTGTTTATTATAGTTGCAGTGGATTAGGGTTTAGGTTAGGCTAGGTTGAGGGATCGATTTAGGGTTCAGGTTAGGAATAGGGATCGATTTAGGGTTCGGGTCAGGCATAGGGATCGATTTAAATTTAGGGATACATTCTCATTCGTGAAATTCAATAAAATAGTGGCATTCGTCCTTAAAATTTACAGAGGTTTTTAAGTAAAATGTATTGTATTTACCAAATTAATTTCTTGCGCTAAAAAATAAGGGATTACCTATTATAACATATGACAGTCTTGACTGTTTACGATTAGGCCCTAAAAATAGGCTAACTTATTGTTCAATATTGGTAGATTATCGATAATAGGAATCTTTGATCCGGAAACATTTTTACAAACAATCTTTTCATATTCAGCAAGATGAATGTAGGCTTCACTTACAGAGATACGAAAGTTAACCAGTTTAATTTTTTGAAAAGCAATCTTAGTTCTTACCTCTTGGGAAATGAGTACACGGATTCAGAAATATGTGTATTTATTTATTTTATAAAAATCAAGACGGTCCACAAGTACATTTCCTCCCGGCATGGGACGTGAACGAACTACGTCAATAAATGTATATCTATTTAACGAAATGAAAAAAAAATTATGTTGTTGTTGCCATCTAGGACCGTTGTCGTTGATTTTTTAAAAATATTTAAGAAACTAAACCTGGAGAAAGATATGAATTCACAAATGAATGATTAGATTTAAAACATTTTTATCTTAAAATGCACTATTAATTATTATGTTCAGTGACACACCGTTCTCCATTAATTTCAAATTGAAATAATTTTTTTAAAGTCTTTTTCGTTGAAGAGCATCGTCCATGAACATCATTTTACTTCGAAAATCAATCATCCAGAATGATTCAGTTTTATGGTGGTGTCTCTTTTTTCTTCCTTAATACTAATTAGAGTATAATTTATTTATTTTTTCTTTTACTATAATATTATTTTTGAAAATCAACTGATATGTCCTCTAACATATATTTTTGTAAACTTTGATATGCTAAGTAAATAATAGAAGTAGTTTAGACTTATAAGCCTAGATATTAACATTTAAATTTTATTTAGGAATATTAACATAACTTTTTTTTTAAATGCACATAAAATCAACATTTAAAAAATACTGTTGCTTTTAGTTTGTTCGGTTTTTAAACTTATTTCCAAATCTTTTAGTTTTCCTGCACGGCTGTCGGTTAATAGACTGAACTATTGTTGAACACGTTCTTTTTTGTTTACAAAATGGGGAAGAAGTCAAAAGTAGGAAAGGCAAGAAAAGATAAGTTTTACCATCTCGCCAAAGAAACAGGTAAACATGAATAATTAGTCTATTTGGAATATATGCGTTAATTTATGCCATAGAATAATCACCCGTTTCATAATTTTACCTTTACAAAAAGTTAATCAGTCAGGACCTCACTGAGAACTGAGGTAGTCACTCAAGAGTCAGTGATACTGTGTGAAAAAGTGTGTGACTGACTCAGTTAGGTAGGACACTTCTAGTACCTAGTAATTAATAGTAGTATAGACAGTGCTTCTCACAGAGTCACGAATGAGTCAGTCTCAGACTACATTCACCACACAGACTCAGACCAGGAGCTGGTAAAGTCACTTAGACTTAGTAGCCTTAGTTAGTAAGTTGGTCATTTGAGTGGGGGGGTGGGGGATTAACAGTTGGGCTGCAACTTTTTTTAATAGAAGGGGGCACCACTATCTCTATCTATGACTATGCCACTATATTAGTCAATTATTATTGTAATGTATAACACTAACACTGTTATCAGTGATCAGCACTATCTCTAATCTCTATCTATGACTATTTTATAACAGAATTAATGATGGAATTTACTTAGAAATTAAAAGCTAACTACATTATATGTAGTTATGGAGAAAAAAATTCTTAATAAATACATATAACTTTCTGAAAATAATTAATCGAACAACTAACTCTTTTTTTATTCACATAGGTTACAGGTCCAGGGCAGCTTTTAAGCTCATACAACTAAATAGAAAATATGAGTTTCTGCAACGTTCAAATATCATTATTGACTTGTGTGCAGCACCAGGTGGATGGCTTCAAGTTGCTTCAGAAAATGCCCCTATGTCAAATATTATAATTGGTAAGATTGTGGATTTTCATTCACTGTTTATAAAACTGTGAATGGCTTTTTTCCTTTTATTAAATTTAAGTTAGTTAAAATGTGTTTCAAACAAATTGTATTCTGATCTATATATAAAGCTATATCTTTTTCTCCCACTATTATTATGTTTTAGTATTTAAAAATATATTGCATTGCTGCTGTTACTCCAATAAGTGAAATTTAAAATAAATAATTCATTCTTAGTCAAACTTGAACTAAAATAACCAATGCTAGATCTTGCAAAATCTCTTAGCCTTATCTCTCTCATATCTCTTTTAATTAAAAATTTATTTTTCTCAACATAAAAACCTATGGCATTTAAAATTATTGTCTTATCATAATTTGTTAAATAATTTCTTTTTTTTAAAATCAGGTGTTGATTTAGTTTCCATACCTCCAATTAAAAATGTGAAGACTTTTCAAGAAGACATAACAACAGAAAAATGTAGACAGGTATTGGTATTAAGTTTAACTTACATTTAATTTAAAAAGACTTGCTTGTGCTAATTAAAGTTGATTTATTTATTTTATCAATAATGCATGAAAAAGCAGTTTCTATATTAAAAATGGTGTGCCTAAATATTGGTTACTTTTGTTAAGCATCAGATCCTCCAGATCTTCCATTTATCTGGGCTTAACTTAAAGTTAAAGGGAGATACATTTGGTCTTTTGATCTCAAGAGCTCTTTGAATTATGAAGCATTAGCTCTTCCTTTAAGAAATAATTCCAGAAATTGACTTGAAATAATTAAAGAATGTCAAAGCATTTGGTTTGGCCAAACATTGCCTAATGAACACCTTAAATTAAAAAATGGTATAAATTTAAATGTATGTTAACAGTTACTGAGAAAAGAATTAAAGACGGCTAAAGCAGACTGTGTGCTTAATGATGGAGCTCCTAATTTGGGTACAAACTGGGTTCACGATGCATTTCAGCAAGGTAATTTTCTTTTCACATATCAAAAAAAATTTTTTACCTAAATAATTGTTTTCATTTTCTGTAACTTGAAAATTGGCATTCTTCCTCTAGTAATGTCAACTCAACTACTGCAGTATTGTTATAGAGCTAAATGAATTCACTACATAATAGAAGAATCCAATGCTTCATTTCTTAGCTAAAACCTATCAATATAAGTAAATAATTATGTGTCCAATTATATTATCCAATTTAAATATATTACTAGGTTCAACATCAATCGCATACAGCATTTAATTTATAACTTGTTGCTGTTTTGAATTATCCCTGTAATTCAAATATTTCGCAAATATCTGGGTCAACTGTAATGCTGAAACTATATTTTATTTCAGCTGAGTTAACACTTCATGCTATGAGGCTAGCAACAGAGTTTCTGCGTAAAGGTGGATGGTTTGTGACTAAGCTGTTTCGCTCTAAAGACTATGATGCTATCATGTGGGTCTTCCAGCAATTGTTCAAACAGGTGCATGCCACTAAACCACAAGCCTCAAGAAATGAATCTGCTGAGATTTTTATTGTTTGCCAAGGTTATGTTGCACCAGATAAAATTGATCCAAAATTTCTTGACCCAAAATATGTTTTTCAAGATGTTGACCAAACTCCTCGTCCAAGTATTGACCTTATTCATCCAGAGAAAAAACGAAGGTTGGTTGCAGCTATCTTGTAATGCGATAAATAATTTAATTAGCAGACTGGGATAAGTCTATACAGATTTACCATTGGATTTCTTTGTATGCTGTAACAAGATTTTTTTTCTTCTTTTGATAGACAGAGAGAAGGTTACCCAGAAGGAGATTATACATTGTTCCATTCTCTGCCAGTTACTGAGTTCTTTGCCAGTGATGAATTTATGGATTTATTGGCGCAATCATCAGAGGTAAGAATTTAACACCACTTAAAGAACCGTTTAAGTTGATAGTTAATAACAATTAAAAGTTGCTGTGCGTTTGGATTTATTTTTGTAAAGAAAAAATATAAATATTTTGTTTTATGAAATTAGATCCAGGATTTATGTTTAGTCTTTTCTGAAAATTAATGACATTATTGTTTTATCTCTTGATTTGTTGTTCCTTCTTCTATATCTTAAGGGTCCACGATCAATATATTGATAATTCTGGCTCCTATGTACTTATATTTCTGTGCCTGGTATTAAGAGGATATTTCACTAGTTGCAAGGGCTACTCAGCGAGGTTATCAGGAACTGGGAGTTGAAAGGCCTGAGACAGTAGATGCAAATGTGTCAAGTGTTTTCGCCTCAACTGTTCCCTTTGGAAGCTTGTTCCCTGATTGTCTTTGGCAGAAATGAGCAGTTCCAGTACCATGTTCTTGCTGGAATGAGCCGTGTTCCTGTAGCGATTCAGGACAAATCGTGCTGCCCGTCGATGGACCACCTCCATGCTCCATGGGTGAATGGGTCCCAGACTGAAGATGCATCGATTCTAAAAGGGGCCGGACAAAGGCTTTATAGGCTTTTTCTTTCACTCACTCTGAAGTTGCCAATCTTTAGATTTTGCCTTAAGAACCATAGGGATTTGTTTGCCTGGTTGAACACATTTTTAATATGCTTTTCCCACCGGACCTCTCTTTGAAAGTGACACTGAGGTACATTATGGAGGAAACTGGCTCCTCAAGCATATGGCTATGCAGTTTGTAAGGGTGATGTAGAGGGGTACTACTTATGGGGACTGACAGTTTCTGGCACTTGGCAGGATGAAATTCCATGTCCCAGCTCATCTCCCACTCAGTTAACCATTGGTTATCCTGTTGTAGCTGGTCCTGGTCAGAATTGTTGGCGATCGTCCAATACACCGCCATGTGATCTGCGAACAATCTTGCTGGGGATGTCAGTTTCTCGGGTCGGGCCTTGATATATGCTAGGAACAAACAGGGGCATAGCAACACCGAAAAATAAAATAAAGGAATCAGTCAATGCACATTATGAACAATCCTCTTTGATTTTAAATTACTACCAAGTTATTGTATAAATGATAAAACAGACATATTCACTGTAAATTTATACAACGTATTTTTTATTTAACACTTTCAATGCAATTTTATTTGTTTCCTTAGATTGCACTAGACTCGGATGAAATAAAGAACCATCCACTCACAACGCCTGAAATTAAAGAATGTTTAAAAGATATTAAAGTCTTAGGGAAGAAAGATATAAAGTAAGTAGTGATAAAAAAATACAATATTTATTTGTTGTTTTTTTTTCAGCGCAGTAGTGAAAAATTTAATTTGCTTGTTTCTCTCATGGCAAATTGGACTGTGTTTAATTCCAGATAATCTTAGGAAAATGTTAAGAAATTTTTTGTTAATGTCATCCTTGTTTTTTGTTAAGACTTTTAAAATGTTCATATTTAAAGGAAAACATCCATATGCTTTGTTGTTTTTCTTTCAGATCAATATTTTTGTGGAGAAAAAGATTGTTAAAGGAATTTGAAAAGAATAAAAAGCTTGCAGATAAGATGTAAGTTTTTATTTAAATGCACTTCTACCCTCCTCCAAATGTTATATTGTTGTATAAATTCACAACTTCATAGGAAATATACATTATTTTTAAATGTGGTGATAAATATTAATAAATTTAATTTTTAAGCAAAGAGGGGAACCTTAATGAAGAAGAAACCAAAGAAAAGGAACCATTGGAAGAAAATGAGAATGAACAAGATGAAGCTGAGATGGAAGAACTGGAAAATCTTCTAGAACAGAAAAATATTGAAGAGCTTGCAACCATGAAAAAGTATGTCATCATTTCTCCTCGTAATGCCACATTGTATATCTATCTTCAGACAGGTTTTTTCTAAATCTCTTTGACTTTTGAGAACTAAATTTGTAATCTTTTTTAAAAATTTAATTTACTGTACTTAAGTCCTTGTTGTGTCTTCAGTTGTCTTTATGATATAGAGTATGGTTATATATAAACATACAAGAGTGCAGCACAAAAATATTTCTTTAATGCAATATTATGATCAAAACTTTCAATTGAAAAATGTGTCATTCAAAACGTCACAATTGAAAGTGTCATTCAAAACATGGCACAATTGAAAGTGTCATTCAAAACATGGCACAATTGAAAGTGTGTCATTTAAAATATGTCAAAATTGAAAGTGTGTCATTCAAGACATATCACAGTTGACACATGTTTCATTCAAAGCATGTCACGATTGAAAGTGTGGAACTCTTCTTAAGGAAGAGAATAATGAATCCTTGTTATTGATATTATTTTTTCCTTTGATGTCATCAGAGCTAAGAAAAAGGTGCGTAAGTTGCAAATGAAGCATAAGTTGAGAATAGACATGAAGATGACCATCCCAGGAGACCAGCCTGTCATACAAGATGATATCAACATTTTTGACATAACCAAAATAAGGAACAGAATGGTGAGTGTTGTATGATGTTACTTGAGAGCCAAAAAATTATTTATTTTCATATGAGAATATGAATTGGTGGTTGCTCTAATTCAGATGTACAAATACTGGATCAACACAATTTATTCAAAAGTAGACCATAACTAGGTCCAGTAATGTATCCATGAATAATGCACAATTTGACTTGACTGTTCATTTCTGTAGTTATGAAATCACATCCGTCTATGCTAGCCAAAACAAGCTATTCCCATTATAATGTTTGAGAATATTTGTCTAGTGGTTCTCAGCGATGTGTGCATAGTTTCTCTATGTACAACAATAGCATGAACCACTCTGCAAGTCTGTAATCTTAATATTGTTTAGAATGTCAGGAAGTATTGGAAGTATTAATTAGTGATAGAATTAGTTGGTTGGTGATGTTGGATTTGATGCAAACTTTTTGAGACAAATATGCAACTAAAAAAAAAGATGATTCTTTTATAAGTTTTTTTTTGTTGGTTTTATGTTGGTACATATTTGCAAAATATTTAAAGATTTAACGTTACCTTTAATTACTTTTTTACTTATATATTCATGTGTTAACGGTATGTTTGGAAGACTGGTAAATTATAAGTAACTCTACTTTCTAAATTAGGAGCTATAATTCATATATTTCCTCCTCACAACTTTGTTTTCTGCCATTGCATTTTATGTACTGTCACTTGAATCTGTTTCAGCAACTGTCAGAGGTAGAGAAGGGAGATCTCTCATACTTGGATAAAGATGATATATTTGAAGATTCTGATGATGAGGCTAAAAATAAGCCAAAGGGGAAGCTGTACTTTGATAAAGACGACAAGAAGTATCCCGGGATAGAGGGGGGTGAGAGTGAGGAGGAAATCGAAGAGATGGAGGAAGAACCCCTTTTTGATGGAAATGAGTAAGTTTTTTTTTTTAATTTACAACCCTTGAATGTAGTTTTTATAATGTTTTATGAATTTGAAATGTTTTATTACAGCTCCTTTTTGCAGATGTAAAATTGAAGAATAATTTTTTTGAGATGGAAGGTATTCAAAGAAGAGATTTGAGTGTCAGAATTTCTTGTTTATATGTTGTTGTTTTTTGTGGTGTCCAACCTAATTTTTAGTTGTATTTTATTAAATGGTACATACAGCTTATGATTTTTCTCCTTCAATTATTTCTGCTAAATAGCAATGCACTATTTGGGTACCGGTAATTAATTATTTTTTATGACCTGCACTTTGTTTTTCTAGGAGTGAAGAGGATGAAGATGAAAACAGTGAAGAAGAGGAAAGCAAAGAAAATAACAATCCTCTAATCATTGACATGGGACAGACCAAGAAGTTAAAACAAGACAATCAGAGAGCATGGTTTAAAAAGGTAAACAAAAAATTTAAGAAAAGTACATTGTAATGTTAAAAGTTTAAATAATTCTTCACTTCTATTAACTAATAAAAGTGAAAATGGAAAGCAGAAAGAAGAAAAAGCTCAACATTACTAAAAATTTAAAAAAAGCTCAACATTACTAAAAATTATTTCAGGAATCATTTGCTGGACTTGACAATGATGTTGATGAAGATTTAGAACTTGACCAACTCATAACTCCAGCGGAAGGCAAAAAAATTAATGCAAGCAAAAAGTCTCCTAAAAATGAATCCTTAATTAAGACTTTAGAGGAGGATGATTTTGACCCAGATATTGAAAATGGAGAAAGTGATAGTGAGGACAATAGTGGAAGTGATTATGAATTCACTGACATGCTTTATACAAGTAAAAAGAAGAAGAAACAAGCGGCTATAGCAAAGACAAGGCCAACTACAATAGATGGTATAGAGGTTGTACCAGTTGCAGAAACAGACAGCAGTTTACAGCTTGATGCCGAAGGTTTAGCCATTGGAACTGCCATGATACAGTCAAGAAAAAGAAAGAGAGAGATTGTCGATTCTGCTTATCACAGGTTTGATTTTTTTTTCCTTTACGTAAATGAATGTGTCAACATTTCAAGGTTAATCCCCAAGAGTTTTCAGGGTCTGTCACAATCACTTCACTTAGTTACGCCATATGTTATTTTTCACTTATATTTAGGGATCATCCATTTATTGTGGATTCTAGGGATGGTGGGTTGAGGAGAATTAAAAATCTTATTGAATATTTTAAACTAAGAGTTATTGACCTCTAGATCTACTTTGAAATGAAAGGAGAAGTAAGAAAGTTGGTCTTTCAAACAACAAAAAGAAAACTTTCCAATAACTTAAAATATTTTCTTCTTAGAAAGATCATTCCGAGTTAAATTTTTACCAGACGTTGTTTATTTTTTTGTGTGCTAAAAATCCTTAATGGACTCTTGGAGGAGGATATCCTAAACCGAAATGAACAGGGTAGAAAAGCAGGGTGGCTTGCATACATATTGTATTGATGGCTTTTTAATTTTGACCTTAATTATACTATTCCACTAAAAGGATGACTTTGACACTCTTGAAGACTTGTTAGTTGTAAGGTCTTCTATCTAGTTATTACAGGCTGTTGGAATATTTATTTAATGTTCCATCTGTTAAACTTAGAAGAAAATCTATTATCTTTTTTATTTAATTATTGACCCACAAATTTAGCCAAAAATTGATAGAAAGGAATGTTGTTTACTTTCTGTCTACATTAAATGTGACTTTATCACCACTATTTTTTCACTAGGTACATGTTTGATGATTCTGACCTGCCTGATTGGTTTGTAATAGATGAGAGGAAGCATCTAAAGAGACAACGGCCAGTGTCGAAGGTAAAACTTCACAGAAGCATAGATTCGGTTTTCAAAATTGTAGTCTCACTCAACTCACTGGATACACTTTTTAAAACTCATTACCCATTCCCAATCATGCAGAACTGGATGCTTGTGTTTGGTTACATTAAATCTTGGGTGACCAAACTGGCAAGCACGGGCCGGATAATCATTCTGTACAATACTTGCATGCCAGAACGAAAGCTGGGGGGGGGGGGGGGGGGGAAAAAAAACTAAGTTTAGTCTTCCATGTTAATCATGAGTTAGTGGCGTGCAATGCAAAAAAACAAAGACAACCAACATATTTATTTACTAAAAAAGTTATCAAAGAAGGCGAAGTTAGTAAAAAGATAGTTACATCAGACCTAGTGCGCTCATGTTATTATTATAATCTCAGCAAAAAAGGTTAGTGAGATTTGTGAAAGTGACTTTTGGCTTTCACTGTATCACCAATGTTTGGTTTGGAATTGCTGCATCCAGTCAAAATAATTGTTTTTGATTGTTCATCAATCCCTCTCGTTCGATGTGTTGACTTCGGATAATTTATTTTTGAAAATGTTTGCTCATAGTATAAATTGTTCCATGCATGCTGCAAACATGCCAGAAAGTCAAAATTGGCACCACAAATAAACACGAGAAGTTGTGAGAGATCATTAGATTCATCCAGTGCCAGAGAATACAGCATCAAGTTCCTAGCTTTCTCAATTATCTGTAGCACTATGTTCTCTCCAAATTCTTCTGTTCTCCGCACAACTGAACTTGCCAAAAGGCTGATAGCTCCAACCGCGGCGACTATGATTTCTAAAGTTTCCATATGTTTCCAACACTCCTCTTTTTTTTCACCCATTTACTACGGTACCCAGTTTGTGGTAGTTATCAGACTATAATGTATTAGTGGGAATATGCTTAATGAAAATTGATTATTTTTTATAATATTTTTTAAAACAAAATTTTCCTAAAATCACATTATGTAACTTGGTAGGTTTTTTAAATGATGTCATCATTTTTCAATTAAAAATTCTTATTTAAATACATCTTGTTTTATGCTGATCTGAGTTCAAGTTTGAACTATGTTAAATTTCACCAGTAACTTTTTTTTCACCATTGATAGACTGTACGTCGATTCAATATAACTTAATATCAAAAGCAAATACATGTCTGCAAAACAAAGTGACCACAGAATGTATTTTAAACGTCGGTCATCTACTTTTAGTAGTTAACTTTTTGGTGAAAGCTTAATTCAATCTCACTAGGCACTAGATGCGAGTAGTTATTGTATTCATTTTACATACTGTATGTTTATTTACTATTATTAAGATACCATATTGTATAATTTTAAGATGATATTGTACGATTTAAGAAATTCGAGGGTAAACAAGTCTGTAATAAATATGAAAATCTAGTTGCTATTGCTATAACTTAAAATTGAAAATGGTAAATCAAGGCGCATAGCAGCCAGGAGGTCTATGCACGTGTGAAGATCTCCTAGTATTCTAAACATAATATTGAAATTTAAATTGTATCACAACGTCTCGTGTTCCATACGTTTTATCGAGCAAATACCGTCGGCGGGCAGGATAAACTAGCCTCGCGGGTCGGATCCAGGTGACCCCTGGATTAAATATTTGTTCATATTCTCATTTCATGCTTAACATGTTTAAACATAAAGAGTAACTAACAGTATAATTACCTTTTTTTTTAAAACTCACACACACACCCCAATTCTATTATTATTATAATATAAATGAATATAATTTTTTGGATAACTCATTTCAAATTTTGATTTCTCTATAAAATTGTTTTCAGGAAGAAGTTGAGGAATACAAGTTGAAAATGAAAGCCATAGATGCTCAGCCAATCAAAAAAGTAGCTGAGGCAAAGGCTAGGAAAAAAAGAAAGGTACTGGACACTGCTCTGTTTAGATAACGTTTTACTGAACTCATTGTTTATTGTAATTTTTTTTACTCAAATCATAAGGAAAATGTCAGAAATATTAAGTTTTGAGCTGGGAATTCATATATTTAGAAGTTAGCTGTTACTGATACACAAAGAGAGCATGCATTGATAATTCTGAATTGTGTCCCTTCCTTGCAAAAAAAATTGTTGCAGATTTTCTGTTTTAATGTAAATGATCTGCTGAACTAACATAATATTTTAATTTTTAAATAACCATCATCTTTGGATTATTATACTTTTAAGTAGCAGATTAGTGGAGATTAAAGAAATAGCCTTATAACAGAATTATTTGAAATAAGTTCTCAAAATATTATTTGAACTGCTCATTGCTCTTAAATGTTTAGGTTATATTTTAGAATTAGAATGATAACCACCTTTTATCAAGTGGTTTTTGTATAATTTTATTAGATGCTTAAGCGTCAAGAAAAGGCAAGAAAGAAAGCTAACTCTGTTACTGACAATATTGACACATCCGAAAAAGAGAAATGGCAGCAAATTAAACAGTAAGTAAAGATGGATTCTTTACAGTTCAATTGTCTTTTCTTTTTTTTTTGTGGAGCAATATAGTGAACTGGTCATCTGACTTGAACATTGAAAATTTTGGATTTTGTCATTATAGTTTCTTAGGGTTACGTTGCATTGGTTACAAATGTGCCCATTATTTAGGCAAATTTTAATATAAACCTCCATTCAGTCTTCAACTTTATTGTAATTACTTTTCTATTAATTTCTATTCAAATTGTGCTGAAGTAACCTCAGAGGGGCATCTGGTTTTATTGCTATAGTCATTTTGATGCATGTCCTATGGTGCAAATTTGCTTGCTTCTCCTGTGATTTTAATGGAATATGACCATTATTTACCTCTATAATCCTGAAAAGTTTAGAGTTGATTTCGGAGCCTGAGATAACCTAAACCATATGTGGCAGAAAAAGTCATTGGCTCCTCCATTTGAGTCATTTAAAATCCCTACAATGTGTTGTGCCTATCTGTCTAGTAACCAACTTCTCTCTGTGATCAGTTCTCTATGTTTTCTTACATGTGATCTCGCTTGAAAGCCATTCCCTTTCCTGCCTTATCTTTAAATTCCCATCAAATCTCTTTCTTTTTCCCAGCTCTTTGATTCTATCTTTGCTATTGTTGATTTTTCCCAATTACGTTTTTGCTTTCTACAAATTTTGTTACCGGTAGTCATCCTTTTTGTTTCATTATACAATAGTCACAGAAAAAACACAACTTCTGACCTCTATAATTAAGGCTAACGTGTAGTAATACATAAAAAAAATTTTTTTAAATTTCATAGTTGAAATCAAAGTTGGAAATGTTTTGGTTGTCTTCATAATTCCTATTGTAAAGAGATTTCTGTTTTTTTTTAATTTCATACCGGTAGTTGAAATCAATGTTGGAAGTGTTTTGGTTGTCTTCATCATTCCTACTGACACTATTGTAAAGAGATTTCTGTTGTTGTTTTTTTTTTAAATATTATTGTCATGGTTAATGCTACTATATCAAAATTCTTATTTGAAATTTGAAGCAATCTTTGCTCACTGTGTTTTTTGGTGAGTGGTGAAAAAAATTAAGAGCTCTACACATCTGAATGCATTATGTATGATCTAATAATACCAAAGCTATCTGGCAAATAAGGAATGTAATTCAGGCAGTGACAGATGCTACTAAATTTGTATAATGAAAAACTGTATTACTTGTTTACTCTTTGTATTATTATTTAAGATAGAATTTAGGTTATACAGTAATTGACAATGTAAAATATGTTATGTGGTAGCTAATTTGTCATGTTATTTTTCAGGATCTACAAAAAAGCTGGCCTTCTTAAAAAAGCCAAGCCCAGTGTCACATATGTAGTTGCCAAGAAAGGTGCTGGCAAAAAAGTTAGACGGCCAGCAGGAGTTAAAGGAATTTTTAAAGTTGTTGATGGGCGAATGAAAAAGGATTTGAAAGGAAAACAAAGATCGGAAGCTAAAGGAAAAGGCAAAAAGGGTCACAAAGGTGGAAAAAGAGGAGGAAGGGTTCGAAAGTAATAATAAAAATTGTAAGAGTAATAAATAGTGATTTTGGTATTCATTTTTTTGTGAGCATTGTTTTGTAACTTTACAGGCTATAGCCTACTTATTCTTTTCATCTATATGCAGACCTATGAGCAATGTCCAATCTTTAAGTACTTAAAACTTGAATTTTATGCATTCCAACCCATGGCACTGAAGTATCATTGATTATCTTTTTAAAAAAAAAATTGAGGTACATTTTCATGTAGTTGGTAAACAGTAAATAATCTTTCAGTATAGAAAGTATAGAAAATAGAATGTAAGACTGGTACCACACTAGTACTCAATAAGCTGAATAAGGTAGCTATTCTTTCTTGGGGAAAAGGGAAACCGCAAGTTCATAAAATTTTTATTAAAAAGCTCCACCACTAAATTTGAAAGACAAGACTACACCCAATTTATTCATTAAAAATAGTTGTCTGCAAAAACAGCTGTAAAGTGTCCAAGTTAGAATCAACTAGGTGTAGTGTAATTTATCGTAACTGGAACCTTAATAATTTAAAACTGATGCGGTATATGATTATTTTGGACTTGTTATCCTGTAATGTAAATTGTAGAATAATCATGTCTTTTATTACTACCACAGTTTTTATTAATTATAGGCTGCGACTATTCGTACCCGGGTACCAGAATTGAGAGGTTGGGATTTAAAAAAATATTTAAAATATTATTGTTGGGTTTGTAAGACAAAATGAGGTATCAAATGAAAGATGATTGAATGGACTATACTATATGTTTCTAAACTTACTTCTTCAGTTTATCTAAAATAAACTACCACAAATGACATCCAAATCCAAGTAACTTGAGTCTAATGGTACCCAGGTGCGAATGGCGGCACTGCGTGTCTGGGTCAATTTTTACTCAGTGCCATTTGGATGTCATTTGTGGTAGTTTATTTTGGTTAAACTGAAGAATTAAGTTTACAAACATATAGTCCATTCAATTAACTTTCATTTAGTACCTCATTTTGTCTTAAAAACCCAACAATAAAATTTTAAATAGTTTTTTAATCCCAACCTCTCACTTCTGGTACACTGGTACGAATAGCCACTTCGTTAATTATATTGAAATACCAGTCAGTATAAGGTTCGAATATGGTAAATTATTTAAATCAATAAGGTATTAAAAATCAGATTGCCCCAGATCACTTTGGCATGATCTTATTTCATTCAGCCATCCATAGAATCATGAGCTGAGTAAGACTGGCTGTTTACAGACCTGTTTACCCTCAAACTCTTAAAATCGTACAATATCATCACAAAATCGTTCCATAACCTTATATTTAGAGTAAAAAATAAGCATACAGTATATATTTTTACACCTGAAAATCTTACATTTACATTGTACGCCAAAATCGTAAGAGTAAACAGGTCTAGTTTCCCCATTCCCAGTCTTAAGTTTGATGAACCAGTGGCAAAGTTTCCAATTTCAACAGGAACTGTTGCAAGTCATATGTAACCTGATCAGCCAGTTTGATAGGTAATACCGGTAATGATAATAATTGCTAGCATTTACTAGTACCGGTACTAATTACTAGTGATAGTTGTATAGCACTATTTTTTTTTAAAGCACATATTTATATTTGACAAATGGCATCAAATGGGCTGAAAAGTATGACACTAATGTACTACCAGTAATGGTACATTTTCATTCACATAAAATGTCACATAACTTGGACTAAGCAACTGAAGTTTACCTGAACCTGGGGTAGGATCCTCCATTTCTTCAATTTCAATACCGTACAAATGGAACGCTTTCAACATTTCAATATTTCATGGTTGCCGGTATTAGTATTAATTACCGGGTATCTTGCATTTGCATAGCCAAAAATGTTTGTTAAGTGTTTTTTTTCTTTTTGTGGTCTTTTCTTGATAATATAGGTTTACTTGTCAAGTGTCTGACTAAAATTTTTCCACTACCATTACTACCGGTACCGGTACATAGCATTGACTTCCCAGTCCCTTCTAAAACGTGGAATATTTTTATGATTGAGATAACGCAGTGCTTTTTTGAAGGTGGTTTTCATTTTTAAAAAAAAAAGACTGAAACAAGGAAATGGTAGTGATTGGTAGGGGTCACTTTTTTTAGTTTCTTGAATCATGTTGTCTGGACTGGCAATGTAAGGATCGCTGACAGTCAGACAGTGACAGGTGTCGGTCTGTGGACCATACTTTGGGAAACACTAACTTTACTAAGCCACAGAACCCACATGGAGACTCACACTAACATATTTTTTATATATTATTGAGAAGCGGTCACAAGAGTAATTTGGTGATGTTTATATTTATATTCATGTGTCCTTAGGCCTCATTATTGATTTACTTGAGCGTTTATCTTGAAGTTAAAAGCTAACTTAACCCTGTGAGTACGGTACTACTTGTACGTTACCTTTTTGTATGTACCGATACTGGTTACGGTATTACACTTAAAGTACCGTAAATTCCATTTTGATCTCTAGCTAATGGAACACTTTTTTTTTTAATAACCGGACACCAAGTATCAAGATTTTTAGGCCTTTTGTCTTTTAAAAGTTTATTTCCCATGGATATCTTTTATAACCAGTACCGGTATACAGCAGGGTAAAAGGAGTAATTTGCTTACTTACTTAAGGATATTGAAAAATAACAGTTTAAAACGGGTATGTACTGGATTAGTTCACATTTTGTATCAATGTCAACCTACCACGGTGTTTCTATTTCTATGGTACCACAGGAAACCATTCTATCATAATATAAATTACCATAAAGAGATTTGAATTTAATTTAAGGAAACCCCCAGATATGTATTTGAACAGTGAGATCTTAATTCTTGGTAAGACTAGAACACTGGTAGACATCTTCCATAAAGTAAAATAAACTGAAACATTCTTTACTTTAAAATGATTTGTGAAATGATCATTTTGATTTTGATGGCAATTAAAGTATTGTACTTGTACCCAAGAGTTGTCTTCATCCCAAGAATCGGAGCCATTATATTTAAATTTAGCAGGTACCTGGTAGTTGACAATTTAATTATCCATGTAGACCAATTAACTGCCCTTATGTTTATGAATAAAATGCGGTCACAAATTAATTAATTTTAATGTTACTATTACTAGTTAGTAGTTACATTCAGGTTAAACACATTTACTTGCAGACTTGCAGTTTTCAGCCTTCTTGAATAGTCCAAAATTAAGATTAGATATACTGTTTCTGTAATGTGTGTGGACCTGTACGGTACATCAGATTCCATTTATCTAAATGTAAATACATTAATACACAAAAGCTCGACGCATAAGGAGTTTGCACTTGAATATAGATTTAATTGAAGATTAAAAAGCATGACAATTGGTGTATTTTGTTACAGTCTCCTAAAGCAAATGATCTCTAGTTTACTAAACAAGAGTACTGACAATGGCTACATCTTAAAAAAATTGTGATCACAACACTTAGAGACAAGCCAAGTGCCACTTTCAGTACCATATTTAAATGTTCTGCCTCTTTTTTTTTTTTTTTTTATTAAATTATTTATCCTTGCTTTTCCATGATTTAATTTTTAAATTTTTCTTTTTATTTGGAAAATGGCAACATTATGCTAATGAGATGAACACTATCAGAATTTAAAATTTGGATGACATGTTGAATGACTCTTTACACACAAAGGCAAGTATGTTCAAGTTTAGAAATAAAAATCACAGCAGATTGTTTTAACAATAGTTCAATACACTTTTGAAAGGATGCTTGGAACCGTATACAAGTGCAAACTGTTTTAGTGGTGTAATCACTAGAAGCCAAAATTGAAAAAAAAATCATTTCCTGATTTAAAAAATGTTGAAACTATATAAAGTCAATATAAATTAAGATTAATGTATTTACCTTAGTACACATTTCAAATGAAACTTAAATATATAAATGTGAGAAGATAAAAGTAACATTGATAGAACACCTATATTTAGTAGTATTGGTAAATCCTGCAATGCTTTGGCTGGTTGGTGAGGAAAGTAATTGATGTGAAAGACACTAATTGGTCCTCTGTACGTTGCTGTTTCCCTTGACCAAACTATGAAGTTGGACTTGAAAAAGCAATTCTGCTCAAAGGAATTTGTCTTTCTCCAGCACATCTAGTTATAAAACTAACATACTAAGCATTGATGATCAAATTAGTGGGAACCTAAATGATTAATTATAAAACGTACGCAAACAATAACAACAATTAAGGATTAACCCTCCTTGCTCTCGGAAGTTGTTTAAAGAATGATTTTGTGACCATGGAAATTTCTAAAATATTTTATAATTTCTTTTATAACCCCCAATAACCAAAGACTTCTATTTTAACAAATGCACACGAAAACATTACGAAGCACAAACATCAATAGACCAAGGAGGGATAATAATCTTCAATATTTTTTTTTTATAAAAATGATCAGTAATACAATTCAGTTCACTACACAAATTAGGCAATAGTACTTGTCACTGGCAATGGATACAAAACGAAGAGCTCGATGTCCTCTCATGATAACCATAAGCTTGTGGTTAAGATGACGAACTTGTTCTAATGGTGTTTGACACCACAAACTTTACATTTTTACAACTATTTATACAACAGACAAAATAATGAAACCCATGCACAAAATCATTCACATCCAGAAAGGGAGAGGGAAATCCAAAGAGACAATGAACAGAGGCATACATGAGAAACCAAGATAGGGAAAATGTGTACATGCATCATTGCCCATGAACATGAAATTCGATGAATATCTGAAAATGGAGATGGAATTGACAATATATAGATAAACTAAAGGAAGCTTGCACATTTTTTTAAAAAAAGCAATTTTGTTTAATTTTGTAAAATTTAATTAGAAATAAAAAGTTATTCAAAAAGTTTTCAAACAGCCATCTCATTTTCGCCTAATTTATAATAAAAAAAAGTTCCAGCATATAAATATGAGGTACTATCCTCCCAAAGCCAATGACAAGATTTTCAAACAAAACACTACTGCCAAAAACTGTCACAGCATCAATCATGTATCCTCTTTCACCTAAGCTTCACTTTCCGGGAAGAAAAAAAAAAAAAGGACAGTTAGCTTGCTACGTCACAGAGAAATAACTTCCGAGGGAGCACGACCTTGAAGTCGTGAAAAATGTGGGCCAAAATCTTCACATAGTAGCAGTTTTGGTAAGATAATGACAAACAAATTTTATATGTTCAAATTTTTAGTACACTAAATCAACACAGCCTTAGGATGCATCCTCTCCTTCAATATCCTGGACTGCTTGCTCCTGTTGCTCACCTGCTGAAAAAGACAGACAAATCAATCTTCTGCATTATGTTTTAAAACTTATAAAAATTAAAATGTTATTTGAAAAAAAAAAAGGTTGAAAAAAAACCCACACACCTTTTGATGGTGTCAGAAACTTAAAAATTCACAAACGGTCAACGGTTTCATTATAAAAATTCAATACAGCAAACAGAATATCATTTAAATAGAAAAACAATAACTAAGTCAGACAACCAAAATGCTCTAACCTTCATTTTCTCCTTGCATGTCTGATGTCCAGAGTGTGAGGTTGTCACGAAGCAACTGCATTATCAATGTTGAATCCTTGTAACTCTCTTCACTTAATGTGTCAAGCTCAGCTATAGCATCATCAAATGCTGCTTTGGCCAATCGACACGCACGGTCAGGGGAATTCAAGATCTCATAGTAGAATACTGAGAAGTTGAGTGCCAAACCTAGACGAATCGGATGTGTTGGTGCCAACTCTGTCATTGAAATGTCGCTGGCAGCTTTATAGGCAACTAAACTGTTCTCAGCAGCTTCTTTTCTGTCATTGCCTGTAGCGAATTCAGCTAAGTACCGATGGTAATCGCCTTTCCTGAAAATGAATATCTCAGTGTGATATATAATGAAATGCTTATTTTAATTTTGGATAAACATGTCTCTCTACTGTCAATTAGCGCAAATTTGAGGGAATAAAATAGATACTGTTTAGCTGATGAGATAGCATGGATAAAAAGTATGTGAAATACTAACTATAAAAAAAGAATGCAGTATGACATTGTTAGCCACTTGAAACAATGAAATTCTATTTTTCAAATCTCTGCAGTGCATTCTTTTTTTAATGCTACCTCCTTCACACCCCAAAACTTAAAACAATTTTTGTCTTGACAAGCATGTACTTACATTTTATAATAAAAGACCTTTGATTCACCAGTGGCTGCATTTGGAATTAAATTGTTGTCAATAACGCCTAGAACATCATGGCAAATTGAGTTTAGTTCAGATTCAATCTGTTGAATATTAAAACATTGTCAACCACATAAGAATAAAACATTAAGCAAGAATCATCAAATGAAAGGATAAATCAAACAAGGTACGGGAAAGAAATGTAAGATATAGACGGAATGCTATTAGTAATTTTTAAGTTTTACACAAAAGGGACAGTGTCAATATTTAGTATATAAAAATAAAATTATTGGTTTAATTAACATATGGTACTTGATATCGTCCCCCTTAGAATAACAAGGTTCTATATGCCTATTTAATCCAATCAACTTAGAACCTTGTTATTCTAAGGGGACGATATCAGGAGACAGAAATTATTAATAAGGCTGAGCCAGGTCAGGGTATTATCAAAAGTAATAAATGCACATTTTTAAATATATATTTTTGTTTTATTAGTTCGGACTTGTGCCATGAATTGAACTTTCAGTACGTATGAATTATATTATTAATCAAAAGGTAAATATAAATGAATTTATCCAACATGATGACACAAGCTAGAATTACAGGGTCTTCTGCAAAAATTAGCATTTCTGAATGATACCTTGGATTTTTTTTTTTTTAATTTTTGAAAAGGCACTGGGCTCAGTCCAAATGAGAATGAATTATCGCAAAGAACTTTATTCACAAATTTGTATTTTGACAACTTGAAGTGAAGGGGAAAATGTGTATGAATTATATTATTAATCAAAAAGTAAATATAAATGAATTTATCCAACATGATTACACAAGTTAGAATTACAGGGTTTTCTGCAAAAATTAGCATTTCTGAATGATACCTTGGATTTTTTTTTTTTAATTTTTGAAAAGGCACTGGGCTCAGTCCAAATGAGAATGAATTATCGCAAAGAACTTTATTCACAAATTTGTATTGTGACAACTTGAAGTGAAGGGGAAAATGATAGATGCAATGATGACATAAAATTTAAATGAGAATATTAAAACTTACCTGTTTTCTATATTCTCTTGTGATTGTTTGTTTTTCCTCTGAGACCTTGCCTTCATCTTTTTGTTCTAAGCTGCTGACAATTCTCCAAGAAGCCCTTCTAGCACCAATAACATTTTTATAAGCAACTGACAATAAGTTACGCTCTTCAACAGTCAGCTCTGTATCTTGCTGGGCAACCTTTTTCATTGAGCTCACCATTTCTGAAAACACAAAGTAAATTACCTCACTTTAAAAAAAAAATTCAATATTCCTGAAATCAAATGAGACTACATAAATTCAATATATCCTTTAAACTTTAGCTGTACAGTAAAAACCTTATAATTGGCTTTAAGAATGTTATATATAAACAGATTCGATTACAAACAAATACAAATACAATGTAAAAATTTGCTAGGATGGGTAGTGAAATTTAGGGTGCTATGTGCAAATGATGTCTTAATCCAGGGGTGGCCAACATTTTGATCATCATTTAATATTTCATGGGTCACATAATATTAATATACCAATCGTGACCAAAGTTCAAGTTAATCTTGAACATATGACAATTATTAACTGCTGATTTTACAATAGTACAAATCAAAATACAGACACCTATTGAAATTTGAAATACTCCCATCAAATGATTACAGTCTGAGCTAATCTGCTATGAGACTACATATAAATAGTACCATGAATGCAAATATTACAAATATGACAATTTTAAAATTAATCAGCCAAAAAAAAATAAATACAAACAAACCCCCCCCCCCCCCCAGATTCCTGATAATTTACTGTGACTGATTAATACATTTTTCTTCAAAAAGAATCAGATCAGAATGGATGATCATTATTGCTCTGCCTGTATAAAAGGGAACTGTCAATCTCCATTTTATAAGCCTACAGTTATCTAAGTTTATTATTAGTATCAGATGAGAGGCACCTAAAAAGCATGAGTTTTGAGGGGAAAAGCAGAGGTCTTGGTGGGCACTCCCAGAAAAAGATAAATATAACATCACCGGACATATTTATAAAAGAATTGTTTGAGTGTTATGTTTTAGGACGTTTCACCCTTTTTGCATCGGGGAGAACAATATCATAGGTCCCAATATGATCTGACTAAAAAAAAAATTTAAGTTTCACAGAAAAAAATCAGAGCAAAGAACATAATTTGTCCTCCACAAACTGTATATTTTACAACAAATTTTGTATTATCAGATAATGACCTCTCCAACTATTGGTTTTAATCACCTGTTTCCTACAATCAAATTTAGAAATGGAAAGAAGGTGCCCTCAAAATATCTCAGATAAAGCTAGAATACAATAAGACATTCTGGCTTGTTATGCAACTAGAGATCCTGACTTATCATTGGTCTGTGTATTAAAAGTACATACCCCGCATGACAAATATATATTGGTTTCACACACTTAACACTGAAGGCCAGTCTGCATGTCTGTATATAAAATTGTCAAATATAGTGAGTACACTTCTCCTTAGCAGTACTCACTCCCAATGGCGCAGAGGCAGACCTGTTTACCCTTAAACTCTTAAAATCGTACAATATCATCACAAAATCGTTCAATACACTATCTTAATACTAAAAAAATAAACATGTATACACCTCAAAATCATACATAGTATGCCAAAATCATAAGAGTAAACAGGTCTGCATAGGTCATCCACAATACTTTTCCATCTGTCCCTGTCCTTGGCTATCTTTGCTAGTTCAGCCCAGCTTTTTCTTCATTCTCTTCACCCGTCTCCACTCCCATCTTCCATGTGGCTCTTGGTCTTCGTCTTTTGCTGGTACCTTGAAGATTCCAGTTCAGGGCCATTTTCAGCTCCATTTCCCCTTTAACACTTGATGTTCTCTCCCAAAGGACAGTGTTACAAATTTTGTCAAACCATATTTTCAGGATCCTTCAAAAGCCTCCGTTTATAATAACCAGCAGTTTTTTTAATTTAATGTTTGTTTTTTGTTATCTAAGTTTCAGTCTTGACATTTGAGTTGAATATTTTTAACTTTGTTTTTTGTCAGTATTTCACTTCAGATGTTTCGCAGGGCATTGAATGCTCCTCAGACTTTTTTGACCTTAGACTTAATTTCATCTTTCCGCACCATTTTTATTTATGATGCTTCCTATTATGTAAAGGTTTCAACTTCAAGAGAAGCTCCTCCCAAGTTAATCCTAATGACCCCATCATCCACTGCATTTATTCTTAAGGTCTTGGTTTTCCCCATATTTATGCTAAGCCCACTTGCTGCGATAAAGAGTCAAGTTTTGTTATTTTCTCCTGCATTGTTTGTGGATATGTGATAAAAGTGCAATGTCATCTGCAAAATCCAAATCCTCCATCTGAAAGGCGTCCACTGGATTCCATTTCTCCTATCCTGTTTCTCTCATGATCCAGTCAATGGATAACAGAAAGAGGAAAGGTGAGAGCAGGCATCCCTGTCGAACTCCAAATTTTATCATAAATGGGTTTGTGAGTTCACCTTGAGGTATAACCCTACAACTTATATCCTTGTATGTGTTCTTAATTTAGCTTTAGTAGTTTCCAGAGTGAATCTCTGTTTAAGCTTTCAAATGCTTTTTCGAAGTTGACAAAATTTAGGTACAAATGAAGCATTCCACTCCTAACACTGTTCCATGATTATGCGCAGGGTTGCAAATTGGTCAGTGCATGATCTGTTTTCTCTAAATCCTAACCTGTTCTCTTAGTTTGGAGTCTATTGCTTTTATCCGCAGAATAATTCTATCCAGTATTTTTTCTGGTACAGAAAGCAGTGCAGTTCCTCTATAGTTTCCACACTCTTGGAGATCTCCTTCTGGCTTTCCATTTTCAATAGTTTGATCCCATTTGTAATTTCTGTTCTGTTGGGCACATTGCAGTCAATGAGTAGATCTTCTGCAGGTAGAATTTTAGGTGGTTCTTGTGGGGCTGGCCTGCTCAGTAGTTATTTGAAATATTCTAGCCTTCTTTTCTCTTGTTCATCTTTGTTGGTTAGTTTGTTCGCCAATATGTCTTTGATTGGCCTGCTTTGCTGATGAAACTTTCCTGTAAGCCTCTTTTTAGCATTGTACAGGTCCCTAAGGTTACCTTTTGATGCAGCCTCTTCAGCCTCCTTAGCATGTCATCAATAAATCCTTTTATTTTTTCCTAATGTTTTTAACCTCTTTATTTGCATTTGCGTAGTTATCAAAAGCAGTCACTTTTGTTGCTCTTGTTCGGCTCTAAATAATTATCTTCTTTCTTTTCCTCTATTTAATTTTGTACATTGTTTCTTTTGGGAACCACTCCTAATGTTATGTTGATTTTCTTTCTTCCCTAAAACTGCTTCGCATGTGTTCAACCAAATCCCTCTAATTAGGGGTGTGCCGGATCCGTTTTTTCCAACCGGATCCGGATTTTCTTATGCGAAATCCGCCGGATCCGGATTCCGGTTTCTCCCGGATTCCGGATTTTGGTACTATTGGTAGATACTTCGGTAAGTCAAGGTGGACTACTACTTTTTGTGTATGGGAATTCGCAATCGGCGCCAAAAAATCCGAGTTTTTAATTTTCCGATGTGTGTGTCTATTTATTATTAAATTAGTACTTTCGATATATATTTGAGTTCCGTTCCATTTGGATAAGTGTCTTACGAGAGACGCCATGTTTCTACGCGTTCGCAGCAGGTTATGCAGCTCGCTCAACCTAATTTCGCCATGGGGTTGGCCACGCCCCCCTTTTTAATGGCGGAAGTTGACGATACTTAGGAAATATTAATTTATTATCACTATTTACATCAAAATAATTGATAACTTGTGTTTCAGAATGCATTTAAAGACATTTAAACTGGAATGTTTTAATTTGAGCTTTAACAACCCGGTAGAATCCATATTATAAATGATCAGAATTTACCGTGTGCAACACGTTGTCATTGGCAACCATTCACAGCCACTTGCATAACTGTATCGTAGTACTACCTCAGAGTTTCATTCATAAGAGTTTGCCGTGTGCAAAAACTATTAAACCATTGGTCAGGGAAAGCTTTAATTAATTATTCATGTGCCAAAGTTGAAAGTTTAAACTAAGTCTAAACAGTATTTTAGTGATAAGGCAGGGAATGCGTTGCCTTATATAAACTATATAGTCATTGCGCATGACGGGATTGGTGGAATGAGATCACAGAATGTGGAGATGCAGTCCATGTTAAAAAATGACAAACCAAGTCGTACTTTAAAAATTCATAACTTTAAAACTACAACAGCTAAAAATATGATTTTGGTGTTATAATTCTTTAAAAAATTACATCTTTTCAACTATGCCATTGGTTTATTTTTACAAAAAGTTTAAATTTTCTTATCAAAGTCCCTACACTATTGGCCACTATTAGCGGTGCTGACTCTAGCCTCTGGTATGTACGGAATATTAAACATTAAACAAGCTCAACGCTCGAAACAATCGATTAATGTATCGTGATCGTGTGAAATTCGGGAAAGAGAATTACTTTTATTTCAGATTATGATCCGGTGAGTCACAAAATCTGGCAAATTCCGAAATCCGGTATATTCCGGATTCCGGAATCCGGTTGTTCCGGATACATGTAAATCCGGCGGAACCGGATTTCACCGGATAGTGCAAAATCCGGCGGAACCGGATTCCGGACCGGGGTCCGGCACACCCCTACCTCTAATATGTTGCCATTGATCTTCTATGTCTTCAGTTATGTTCACTACTGAAAGGTTACTGTCAGAGCGGGCCCATGAATATATTTTAAAAGATGGTTTGAACTTTTTAAATTATATATTTAACAGATGTGACAACAATAGGTGTTCTGACTAACTAAATGATAATGTTAATGATTTAAAACAGAGTTGGCAAACTATGGGGTTATACATTTATAATTCTGTATTAACAGATCAACATATGTGAAAACTATTATGCCGTATTCTACCCAATAAAATTTTAGAAGATTCAGCTTGTCTTAAATTTAACATTTTTCCAATGGAAATTGTTTTCAGTTAAAATAAATAATAAAATTTGATTTTTTATCCAAATTAAATATAACATATAGGGATTATCAATTATAATAAGCCCAGCAAGGGGAACATTGAGTTAAGTAAATCATGTCTCCTGAAACAGTTGAAGACATTTTACAAACTAAGCTTTTTGGGAAAACAGTTGATGTTCCTAGCATATGGTTTATGGTCTACATTGTATTTTTCATCAACCTGCATTGCATGGAAATATCTGAATTTATGAGTGTTATGGGGGTTTATGGTTTCAAAGGTTAACGGTCTCAATCAATGTCAGTTTCACAACTAGCTTAACAGAAATGAAATCGGAATAACCAGATGTTCCCAACAACACTACTTTTGGGAAGCTATTAACATTTTTTTTTTTAACCTGAGATAATTTATTGAATGAAAAGAAAGGCCCTAAACTGTTATTTACCCATAGCAGATGGATTAGGAAATAGGCTTTTCAACGATTTTGGAAACATGAAATTGAATCTCTGATTGCAAGGAGATTCCAAGATTGTATCTGGTGTGAAGGCATTGGAGACAAAAAATAATTATATTGAGTCAATACCATGCCCTGAAAAAATCCTGCAACAAACAGGCCCATCAGCCTTTCAAGGAGTGCTTTCTGGATAATCTTAAAATCTGAGTGCCAGTGCAAAAACAATACAAAAATCTTCCAGAAGCCAGTGTCACACCAAGCAAAAGTGGGGGTGGGGTTCGGGAGGAAGCTGAGCCCTCTTCCCAGATTTTTTTACAAAATAATTGCTTGATAATGTATGACTTACTTAAATCCATTTTTAATCAGTTTTTAGGGCTGGTACACTAAAATGGCCCATACCATCAGAAAAAATTAAGTATATATAAATTTCAAATTTGCATGAAAGAAGCCAAAAATGAAAATAATCCCCAATTGAATGAAAAAAAAAAGTTCATTAGCAAGACATCCAGTGGGTCACAATAATTCAAGTGCAGGTTGCCCACCCCTGCATGAACCAGATTTTATTTTCCGTTAACATATAATAGACTAAACAATACTGCAAGCTGTATTGGAAAGAGGGAAAGGAGTGCTTGTGTATTTAAATAGTAGAGCTGCCTAGTGACTTCTAAAAAATAGATTTCAAATGCAGCTTACTAGATCTTGAGAAAGCATTTCTCAATTTTTGCAATCACCTCAGTTCAGCCCAAGAATGAAATAAATAAGTCACAAACTTACGTCATAAACAATACTAAAGCAAACAAAAGTGAATATTGACTGAATTTGTTACCAGAATGAATGTATGCAGACCTGTTACTCTCACGATTTTGGCGTACATTGTACGATTTTGAGGTATATAAATTATATATACTGTATGTTTATTTTTTTACTATTAAGATAATGTATTGAACGCTTTTAATATGATATTGTACGATTTTCAGAGTTTGAGGGTAAACAGGTCTGTATATGGCATCCTTCCGTCTTTGCAAGACGATGGTGTAGCTATTGTTCACTTCAACAGATGGCTCACTAGGCCATTCCTGGAATGGCTATCTCAACTGCAAATAGAATATTGACCCCTAGTTAGATTTGGCCTTCCATATTCTGCTTATGTTGCAAGGGCTTTGTTTCGCATATCTTCTGCCTTTTTTACTCCTTCATACACTGCTGTTTGCCAGCTAGATCGTTGTTCAGCAATGATCTCCAATTCATTGATTTCAATGTTGGCTGCTCCGTTTGCAAACGTTCATAAATCTCAGGCATGGCTGTCCCATAAGTCTTGTCCTGCCAACTCTCCATACAGCAGCTTCTTTGGCCTTCCTCCATTCTCCTTACATGGCCTAACCAGCATAGGCGCCTCTTGATAAGAGCGGAGCACATTTTTGCATGTTCAGAGACCTCTGTGTTAGGCACCTTTTCCTGCCAACGAATGCGAAAAATATGACACAGACATCTTTGATTGAAGTGGTTGAGTTTCCGCTCATGACTGGTATATGTGGGTCCAAACTTCACTGCCATATAGCAGCATACTAAGCACATGTCAGTTTTGTTTTATCAGTTAGAATGAGATTATTCCACACCCACTTATTCAGTTTAGACATAGCTGCTGCTGCTTTTGGGATCTTGATGTTTACCTCTTCCTCAATGGAGAGAGAACTGGAAATATTGGATCCAAGGTATGTGAAATGCTCAACAGCCTTTAAAAACATTTAGACACCCCTTCCCCTCCCATGCCTACTTGTAGCTTTCCAAATCCACCATCCACTTTCTCCTCGTAGTGAAAATATAATATAATTAAAAATAGTCTCCTGCCAACAAACACATTACCGATGCCATTCACCACCAGGTGTAGAAAGGTGTTAAGGCTAACAACAATAAAAGTTATTTTATTTTAATTGTAACTACACATATCTTTGTCACTTCGTAGTCATTTCAATTTAACAAGCAAAGTTGACTTTCTATTTAGTTTCTTTTCATCATTGACTTATAAGTTTAATTTTTAGAAAAACCAATCGAGCATTTCATATAAACTTTAATTTATATCGATAATGATCCTTAGGAAAGTTATACTCAAATTATGCTCATCGTTTAGGTCCAACTATTGGCCTAGTCACCCAAAGTTGAGAGTAGGAATTCCTGAAAGTGATTGTCACCCTGGTCAAAACCCATTTATACTGTAATACTGTTAACCAGTGCTAATGATGGAATGTGCTATGGGTTAGAAATTCAAGGTTTATTCATAGTTCAGTGACAAGGCTAGGGGATTTTTTAAAAATTAAAATGTAGCTTGCTTGGCTAACCCTTGAATCAATTTATTTTGATTTTATATTTTTGTAGGCCTATCATTCAAGTTATGAGAATTGTTATTTTTTATATGTGATCTCATGGAAGTATTAAAATACACCATGGGGCAATGTAGGGCGTAGAAATGGAAAAGATACAACTGATAACAGTTATGATGGTCAGTATGGACTAACAAAAAAGGAAGTGACTGATAACATTCCTAAAGCTGAAATTAGATGTGTTTAATATGCGCTAAGCACGGCAACTGAGATTAGACAATGTAAGAAGCCTTAGACATCATGGATTAGTAATAGTGTAACAAAAGGTGAATTGTTTCTTTATTATACAGACAAAATAAGCCAAGTCCAAGCTTGCATGAGTCACAGACAAACAAAATGGCGCCTGCCTTGGTAATGAAAGGAATGCAGGGATGATCAAGTGATTGAAAGCAAACTTAGGGGGCATTTTAAAACAATTAACTTATTGTAAGGGTGAATAAATAGAGGAAGAATAATTCTATATGCACCAACGTGCATTTTTGGAACACTTCACAGTGCAGCGTTAATTATCTAGAACCAATGAATCAAAACATACTCTTGCCGTTGGAAGAAAATCCGGCTATGGGTGAAACAGCGGGGGTCACCAAGAACAAAATAGATTTAATACTTACCGTCATATCGTTCAGCTTGTTCGGCAAGCTTAGCTTGATAAACACTATCCTCTCTGTCTGCCATTTTTGTTTAGGCAGATGGCTTCTTCAATTTGACGATTGAAAACGATTAGAAATTAAAATAATATCGGTGTCTACAAAATGGCCGCGCCCGCCACAGACTAAAAGTAGTTCCTGCTGATAAGCAGTGTAAAATTATTCCGCGCAGTGCGCAGGCCCATTCAAGCTTAGCAACACCGTGAGAAATCTTGGCTACGTTCACGTTATAGATACGTGCGAAAAGTCAACAGCAACAAAATAATACAAATTATTATTGTCCATTTATTACTAAATGGGCTTTACAAAAAAAATAAGTGCGTTTGATCCATCATCATCTAGTACTCTTATCCAATTCTTCTCCATTATAGTAATTATAATATCTTTATATTATTCAAGATCCACGAATCAAATTTCTGTTATAGGACCTACTTAATTTCAGACCAATAGTCACCGACAACAAAATATAGATGTAACATGTTCAATAATTGTCCCCTCCATGTTCAGAAAGCTTAAATGTTGCTTTTCTTTTAAAATCATAATCATTTATAATAAGTAGAAACTTAATTATTGAGTGCCTTTTGTGGTTTTAGATAACATTGCGTACTTAGCTTGTTAGAATAAAAAGACTATATCGGCACTATCGCTCTCTTCCCTGTTACTGTCTCATATATTGTTAATCTATTTCACTTTTAAACAGTAAGTTTCCTGGGGGTGGGATTCTTACAGTTAGAAATGTACAATTCCGTTGTCATTTATTTGCAATGTCCATTCAAGTTAGTCAGGGCGTATCTAGAGTATTTTTTGCCCGTGTACAAGATTGATTTTGCACCTCCTCAACTGTGAAATTCAATATTTTCATCAGTAAAATATCATCAAAGCCCATTTTGGAGTCCTCACTAGTATGTCACCAGGGGAATATGTCCACCTCTGCTTCCCTAGTTACCATTCTGTAGATGGAAATTCTACTGTAGGCTTACTTGACAAAAATTTGATTTAAAAAAAAAATAGGCCCATATGCCAGTATGCAACAGTATGACTATCTCTGCCTCTTTCCATTAGGTTTACAGTTTTAGCTTCATTATGTTGTATCTTTACATTAATTTATCTGCTAAAATGCTGTATTGGTATATTAGATTTTTCCTTAGATGTGTCATTCTTAATTTTTGTGGAGCTGGTCGTGCTGCATCGTTTTTATACGCTGAACATAATCTTGTAATGTATAAAACTTTACCCGGAAGTGCGTATTTTGCATCTTTTGCACATTGCCGGCATTCCTGTTCCTATACCAATACATAAAATAAACGATACAATTTATTTTTTTTATCTTTTTTATCTTTCGAATGAACGTGTATTCACGTTAGTTTTATATGGTGACTTTCACCCATCCATAGCATCCCTTTCTTACTGAACAAATTTTCAGAACTGTGACAACACACTGCTGACTCATGTGCATGGGATAGGGAAACCCATGTATTATTAGTAGTAAGTTAGTAAGCAGAAACCCAACCTAGATTTTAAGTTATTTTAGCGTTCAATACGTAACTGGTTATCGGTGCTCCTCAAGTCAAATTCACCCGTCTTCTGGACATTTATGATCGAGCTATTAATCATAATTGATGTTTGTGATCGTCGAAAGAACATTTAAAAATGATCGCAAATCTCCATATAACAGTAATAACACATCATACATTTGATTTTATATGTATGTCATTTTAAAAACCGCTTACTTTAGAGATAAAGAAACTTCTTCGGTATGAAAGGATAGAAACTTCAATTATTAAAGTATTTATAGACTTCACCTCATCAAGAAGTTGAACATAAATTATGATAATGTTAAGGCCAAGGCCTACACGGTATTCCAAAATATGTAACCCATCGGTGTATCTTATGAAAAAAAGAATTGTTTTAAATAATATGAAGGCTATTTTAAAAGTGTATTTATTTTACTGAGAAATAAGAATTGCTGATGCTTGTACTTAGATTGTTACGCCTGTGTGAGAATGTCATACTTATTAGTTGTAGAGGTGTCACCAGGGAAAGTGCCAGCAAAGGCGATAACACTATCACACGAATTCATACACCTTTTCCCCCTTCCAAGAATGCCAAGAGAAATGTAGGCCCGTCATTTTCATTTAAAAAAAAATTAAGCCTAATAAATAAAAGAAATGACTTGTCCTTATTGCATTTTAAGATAATAATAAAGATAATAGCCATGAAACAAAATGAACATTTAAAGTGAAACCTTTGAAAATTTTACATTTTCTATACTGAGCGAACTGCATTGTGATGTTTTTTTTTTTTTAAAGCTTCAAATAATGTATTTCTTATTTTTCTATTGCCTGAACCGATAAAGAAGGCGTTTAGCCGAGTCGTTCTTTTATATGTTATGTCTCTTTTTTAAAGCTTAAATCTATCTTGTTCCAGTATTTGTGTGGAAATTTTAATAATTTAATTACAGTACAACTTACAAGAGCAAAATACAGGAACCGACAAAAGGGGGGGGGGGGGGGGGGGGGGCCCACAACAACAAAGTCTAATAATTGATGTTTGGCTATAGGCCTACTGAAAAAAAAAATTATCTTAGGCTCATGTTTCTTGCAAACCGTAATTTGTTGTTATGATTGCAATAGTTTAAAAATACATTTTAAACCTTGTTGAATGTAACAGGTAAAGGGTACAGAAATCCAACAACGCAATTCGGATAACTCTACCTGGTACACCGGTAATTTACATTACAAACACGGTGATCTGTTGGTTTCTCTCTGGGTTGAGGGTGAAGGTTTGGGAGAGGAGGCAGAAATGATGATTGTTAAGCATGGATGGGCATTGCAGGATTAAGACCTGCGGATGCCCTAGGTAAGGTAGTCGAGCTTTAGCCTCCACCGGTGACGTAGTCTGAACTAGAAGGACTTGGCTTAGGAAGAGGGGCGGTGCGCCCCGAGCCCCGAGTGACACTTTTATATATAATTAATATATATATATGTGTCGATATATAAATCGAGCGGTGGCATTTTCTACCAACTGGAGAGCTTTTTAGTGGGGAGGGGGCGGAAAAAACTTGGCCCACCGCAAGTGGCAATAACCCTAGCAACGCCACTGCAGGGGATATCGCGTAGGAGTGACCGCCCGGGCCACACAGTATGGTTTATATAGGTCTAATATTACATAATTGATGTGTGCCGCTTTTTAGCGGACATTGTAATTTTTATTCTATTCATTCCTGCTGTCATCAAAAGCGTCTAAAATCATTTTCCCCTCGACGATTACCGTGAAGAGAAAAGCTTACGATTTGTGTTGTTTTCTCTTATTTTTCCCGTTTCCTCCTTTTTAATTTAACTTAATTTAATTTCGTTAGACACCCAGAACTTGGAGATGCCTTTAACTATAGTACGCTTCTACGCCACAATTGTGTGTACATTGTGAATCAAATCCAGTCAACAACATATAGCTTTTGTTCCGGGGCCCATAGGCACGTGCCTACTTTGCCTTTAGGCTTTCCGTTAATTTGGGGGGGGGGGGTATGCTGTAGACTCCGACAGCGGTTCTCCTATTCTAACCATGGCATGTGACGTCACGGCAGCGATAAGAGGTAAATCCAGTGACATTGGAGGCGCCATAGGTGCACGTCCCGATTAATGTCAGCCGATGCCCAGAGTACTGCCAAAGAATGGAGTACAGTGTACAGTGGCGTATGGAGGCATATTGACACATGGAGGGGCGGCAGATTCGGAATACGTCAGAGGTTTTGTTGTTGTTTTTTTTTTCGGGGGAGAGGATGGCTAAAAGCTTGGTCCGTCCCGGGCAGCACCAACCTAGCTACGCCACTGCACTAAATAAACGCAACAAGCCATTGTTGTTATTTATTGTACTAGAAATAACGAACAACGAACAACGGCGATGGCAGTGGTTGGTTCACGCTACCAACGTTACTTGACAAAACATGCATTCAAGTAACGCAGTTTATAATAAGAAGGGGTAATAAGGGGAGAGACTGCAATCAGGTTAGTACAAAATAAAATGAGTAAAACAGAGTATGGTTAAACCTGAAAAATTAAACGTAACAAAACAGCGAACGTGTCGGCAGAAAGCCTTCGTCAGCGAACAAAACAACAGAAAAAACGTTATAAAAATAAGAATAAGAAATAATAAGAAACCAAAGAAGTGCTTTCTTCTGGGAATTGTATTTTGCGCGCCCACATACCTAGAGCTTTATCATGTGTGGTATCATATTCTTTTCATAAGGCATCCACCAATGAAAGTCACGGTGTTCTTTAGCTTTATTCCAACAGAATGGAACATGTAGGCCTTAACCATTTTTAGGACGAACTAAGACTTATTTGCGAAAGTAAATATTACACGATGCAAAACATTATTGAAACCATTTTTTTTTTAAATTCCATGAAGAAAAGATTATAACAAAATGATATCTGACATCTGATTTTTATTTCAGCTTAAATTATGGAAAATATACAGAAATGTATCTATATGAATAATTTATTGTTAAAAAATGTAAAATCAATAGAAAAACTCAAATGTTTGCGTCATTTCCGACATCCTATTCTGATTTCTGACTAACATGGAAGATCTATACCACTTATCTTACAGTCGACTTCAAGATGCAAATTAGTCCTCTGTAAGTTGTCTGCTTATAGTTTATATAGTTTATCCCCCCCCCTCCCCAACAAGGTAAGTGACTAATTTTAAAAAATTCGAAATAATAACAAGATCTTCATTTTTTAGAAGAGGTCCCAATGCTTCTCTTGGAGTATTTAGTTGCCACTTTTAGGATTTTGAATAGCGGTGTGCTCGGGCTGGGACAACGAACACTGCCACGTTTTTATATGACCATAAAGTTTCCAATGTTGTATGGGCCGACTGCCTTCGTTTGAAATAAAAATGTAAAAATAACAGTTTGGCCTTCTGAATGAAAGCGTTTTATTAGCCCAGGGCTGTATGACTCTGGGTGTTGCAGCTTTTGATTGCAGTGCTTGCACTGAGATTATGACACATGGAATCCGTATGTAGATGTCTGCACCACACTGTTATCTTTACATGTTGATGTCTGAACCACACTGTTATCTTGACATGTAGATGTCTGCACCACACTATTATCTTTACGTGTTGATGTCTTCACTACACTGTTATCTTTACATGTTGATGTTTGCACCACACTGTTATCTTTACTTGTAGAAGTTTGCACCACACTGTTATCTTGACATGTAGATGTCTGCACCAGACTGTTATCTTGACATGTAGATGTCTGCACCACACTGTTATCTTGACATGTAGATGTCTGCACCTCACTGTTATCTTGACATGTAGATGTCTGCACCTCACTGTTATCTTTACATGTAGATGTCTGCACCCCACTGTTATCTTTAAATATTGATGTCTGCACCACACTGTTATCTTTACATGTAGATGTCTGCACCCCACTGTTATCTTTACATGCAGATGTCTGCACCACACTGTTATCTTTACATGTAGATGTCTGCACCACACTGTTATCTTTACATGCAGATGTCTGCACCACACTGTTATCTTTACATGCAGATGTCTGCACCACACTGTTATCTTTACATGCAGATGTCTGCACCACACTGTTATCTTTACATGCAGATGTCTGCACCACACTGTTATCTTCATGCAGATGTCTGCACCACACTGTTATCTTTAAATGCAGATGTCTGCACCACACTGTTATCTTCATGCAGATGTCTGCACCACACTGTTATCTTTACATGCAGATGTCTGCACCACACTGTTATCTTTACATGTTCACGGGAGAGGCGTCATTCAGGACTTATAAATTCAAGGATTTTTTAAAAAGAAATCGTTATCATTTTTTTTCACTTTTCAAATTTTTAAAATAAAGTTAGAGGCTCACTAAGCTAGTGGCACAAGGCGTATCGGCGAAAATCATCGCCCAGTGTACTGTGGCGTAGCTATAGAGTGAGATCGCCCAGTGTACTGTGGTGTAGCTATAGAGTGAGTGCCGCAAGTGTAGGGGCTAACGTTTTGTTTTTTTTTAAATATGTATACACTGTATTATGCTCGCCGAAGACGGCTTTTTGCCGACACTTTCATTATTTTTTGTTCCTTCTTTCGGTTTTTCCCTTACCCCGTGTTTCATATTTCCTTGTCTATAACCTATCGCAGCGCCCACACCCACCCACCCCCCCCCCCTCAAAACTTTATTACTCCAGTACATGCTTTATTTTAACATCTGGTGTATTTCTCAATTCTGGGCCATGGGTCCTCCGAAAAGCATGCATGGAGTAACTCAATTTCGGTCTGCACCGCTTCAACATCCAGCACTGGGGCCTCTGTCATGATGATTTCACAACTGTCCAGGATTTGACTGCTTAATGGAATCACTTCTCATGTCATGATCATTTCAAAACTGTCTAGGATTTGACTGCTTGGAATCACTTCTCATGTCATGATGATTTCAAAACTGTCTAGGACTTGACTGCTTGGAATCACTTGTCATGTCATGATGATTTCAAAACTGTCTAGGACTTGACTGCTTAATGGAATCACTTCTCATGTCATGATGATTTCAAAACTGTCTAGGACTTGACTGCTTGGAATCACTTCTCATGTCATGATGATTTCAAAACTGTCTAGGACTTGACTGTTTGGAATCACTTCTCATGTCATGATGATTTCAAAACTGTCTAGGATTTGACTGCTTGGAATCACTTCTCATGTCATGATGATTTCAAAACTGTCTAGGACTTGACTGCTTGGAATCACTTCTCATGTCATGATGATTTCAAAACTGTCTAGGATTTGACTGCTTGGAATCACTTCTCATGTCATGAAGATTTCAAAACTGTCTAGGATTTGACTGCTTGGAATCACTTCTCATGTCATGA
>CAXITT010000630.1:421792-467531 GCA_964033795.1 Lymnaea stagnalis | reverse complement strand
AAGATGGTTCCAGTCCCTGATTGTCTTGGGCAGGAATGAGCAGCTCCTATACTGGCTTCTTGCTGGTATGAGCCTGAATTGCCTGTCATGGCCTCGTCGCTGTCTATGGGGGAGAGGGACGAGTTTCAGTTTAATACTGGAACAGTGGACCAACCCCATTATTTATCTTGTACATTATGGAGAGCCTGGATTGTCGTCGTCATTTCTCCAATGGTGACCAGCCTAGTGTTTCTAGCATGCTGCCAACACTTGAGGTATTCCTGTAGCGGTTTAGGACAAAGCGTGCTGCTCGTCGCTGGACCGCCTCCAACCTGTCAATGCTCTTCTGGCTAAATGGGTCCCAGACTGAAGATGAATAATCTAAAATCGGACGGATAAAGGCTTTATATGCTCTTTCTTTCACACAGGAGTTGCCAATCTTTAGATTTCGCCTTAAGAACCCTAGGGCTTGGTTTGCTTGGTTACATACATTGTTAATATGCTCGTCCCAGCGGACCTCTCTTTGAATGGTAACACCCAGGTATTTTACGGAGGAAACTTGCTCAAGTATATGGCCGTGCAGTTCGTATTGGTAGTGTAGAGGAGTACAACTTCTAGAGATTGATAGTGTCTGGCACTTGGCAGGGTGAAATTCCATGTCCCAGCTCATCTCCCACTCAGCTAACAGATTGAGATCCTGTTGTAGCTGGTCCTCGTGCAGTTCGTATTGGTAGTGTAGAGGAGTACAACTTCTAGAGATTGATAGTGTCTGGCACTTGGCAGGGTGAAATTCCATGTCCCAGCTCATCTCCCACTCAGCTAACAGATTGAGATCCTGTTGTAGCTGGTCCTGGTCAGATCTGTTGGCGATCGTCCTATACACTGCTGTGTCATCTGCGAACAGTCTTGCCTGTGATGTCAGTTTCTCGGGTAGGTCATTAATGTATGCTAGGAACAAACAGGGGCCCAGGACTGATCCCTGCTAGAGTTCACTCAACATCAGTTTATAGTTTACATCTTAAGCCATCTACTGTAGGCATATCTACTGTACCAGCTATGTTGTCCCACTATTTTACCAGCTATGTTGTCCCACTCTTTTACCAGCTATGTTGTCCCACTATTTTACCAGCTATGTTGTCCCACTCTTTTACCAGCTATGTTGTCCCACTATTTTACCAGCTATGTTGTCCCACTCTTTTACCAGCTATGTTGTCCCACTTTTTACCAGCTATGTTGTCCCACTCTTTTACCAGCTATGTTGTCCCACTCTTTTACCAGCTATGTTGTCCCACTCTTTTACCAGCTATGTTGTCCCACTCTTTTACCAGCTATGTTGTCCCACTTTTTACCAGCTATGTTGTCCCACTTTTTACCAGCTATGTTGTCCCACTTTTTACCAGCTATGTTGTCCCACTTTTTACCAGCTATGTTGTCCCACTCTTTTACCAGCTATGTTGTCCCACTCTTTTACCAGCTATGTTGGGAATGGGATAATGGAAACGGGAAAGGCTAAACTAAAAGAAATAGAAGACTTATCAAGAGAGGGAAATATCAAAGAAATATACATGAATATAAGAGACGAAAAGAATGGATAACACATATGTGAGCGCCACATTACAGCAGAACATTAAATATGGAGGAAGAGAACTACACTTTAGACACATAAACATATGTGAGTGCCACATTACAGCAGAACATTGAATATGGAGTAAGAGAACTACACGCTCAGACACAAAAACATATGTAAGCGCCACATTACAGCAGAACATTGAATATGGAGGAAGAAAACTACACGCTTAGACACATAAACGTATAACTGAAATGGGGCAAGAAGAGAAAAAAATCCAACAGAATTGTAAACAGCACTAATAACCCCAAAACACAAGAAAGGCTCCAAACTTCAAGGCACAAACTACAGAGAATTTCCTGATTAAATATTACATACAAAATACTGACTAAACTAATTGCCAAAAGACTACAACTGTACTCTGAACAAAAACTAGATGATTGCCAATGTGGATTAAGACAAAACAGATCAATGACTGATCAGAGTTTCACCATCAGATGCCTATTACAAAAATGTTATGAATATTATATCCCAGTACATCAACTTAATGTGCACTATAAAATGGCCCATGACAGCATTGAAAGCAAATACTTATGTGAGACTTTGCAGGAGTTTGGCATACCCAACAAACTGACAAGACTCATACATGTAACATTAAACAACTCAAAAATCAAAATCAATATCCAGGCAGAATATTCAATTGATTTTCAGATTAAACGAGGTTTAAGACAAGGAGACTCGTTGTCTTGTATGCTATTAAACCTGAAATTTGAGAGAGTTATAATAAACATTCATATTGACAGTCGAGGAGCAATAACAGGAACTTTTTGAGGGAGACCCAAGACCCACAAGAATAGGCAACTCTCTACAACCAACGCCTTCAGTGTCTTATTAAATGGCACTGTTAATGGAGCGTAGTGAAGACATATCAGAAGCCTTTATTGAATTAAAAGACGCATCAATACAGGTAGGGCTGGAATTTATCTGCCCCCCAAAAAAAACGAACAATATACATGACTATGATAAGAGAAGAACAGATAGATGAAAACATTAAAATTAGAAATCAAACTTTTAAAAAGTAAATCAATTGAAATACCAAAATAAAAGAAAAAAATTACCAACAGACATAAAAGAGAGAATATCTACCGGAAACAGGGCATGCTTCAGTAGTTAGAAAATACTCGAAAGTTAAAACATTAAAAGAAAAACAAATAAAACTGTGTATCAAACTGTCATCAGACCAAATGTAACATAATTGGACCCTAACATAAACGGCAGATAACCTATTAAACATATGGGAGAGAAAATTTCTCAGGAAAATGTATGGACCAACAAGGAATGAATATGGATGAGAATACGAACCAACCAGATATTATTTTCTATTTATCAGGATCCCACGCTAGTAGCAGAAATAAAAAAGGGCAGGCTATGCTGGGCGGTAACTTAGAAAGAATGCCACGTGACAGAGGCGTGAAGATGGTACATCACAAAAACCCCAGAGGAAAAGTTTTCAAAAGCAGACCTAGGCTTTGATCGATGTATGATGTGGAACAAGATTTACAGCAGCTGGTCATCCAAGCATGGAAAGAAAAAGCATCAGTAAGGTCTATGTGGAAGGAAGTGATGAGGCAAGCCAAGCCCTTCAAGGACTTTAGTGCCACAAGGATGGATGGAGGGAACCCGTTTACGAAACGTACAGTGATATATATAATAGAAATAGTTTCTTTAAAAAACCCACGACAATATACTAAACACACACACACATACATAAAAAAAATAAATATATATATTTATATATATAGTATCGAGGGTATTTCACAATTATGTGTATACATACTATATTATATTGTAATTCTATGATAATGAGAGTAACTCTATAATACTTACCCCATTGTATTAAAGAATGAAGCAAATTTGGTCCCATTTGAAAAGTAAGCTAGATACACATGTATTGGTTTTTGTTACATGCAACATTGCAATGTTGCAATGCATTCTTTTAATCCAATTAATTCAATGAAAGGAAAACACTCAGTCAAAGGCCTCTATAAACTTTTGATATTCAAATAGTGAAATAAAATTCTCCATAATATTTCCACACCTTTTCTAATTTATCATGCGGAAATATTTGCCTTCTAATCAAACAATCGCATTGGTGTCTATTGCCTCAAGCCTTTAAACCCCTAGTGCATGATTTCCTCATCAACATCAGTAACAGAAACATTGCAAATCCCATCAACATGCATAGGAGCCAAAATGATCAATAAATTGATCATGGGCCCTTAAGATATAGAAGAAGAAGAAGAAAAATAATTTAAAATAATTTATCATCTCCGTTTTAATTTGTATCTATATTTTTGTTTTCAATTTCGAGTTCCTTTTTGTTTAGTGACTGGAACTTGTCAATCTATACCTTTCTGGACACTTCACTTTCCAGAGATTCATTCGACCTTGTCATGACTTTAATCACTTCACTTTCTAGAGATTCATTCGACCCTCTCATGACTTTAATCACTTCACTTTCTAGAGATTCATTCGAACTTGTCATGACTTTAATCACTTCACTTTCTAGAGATTCATTCGACCCTCTCATGACTTTAATCACTTCACTTTCTAGAGATTCATTCGACATTTTCATGGCTTTAATCACTTCACTTTCTAGAGATTCATTCGACCTTTTCATGATTTTAATCACTTCACTTTCTAGAGATTCATTCAACATTTTCATGTATTTAATCACTTCACTTTCTAGAGATTCATTCGACCTTATCATGATTTTAATCACTTCACTTTCTAGAGATTCATTCGACCCTCTCATGACTTTAATCACTTCACTTTCTAGAGATTCATTCGACATTTTCATGACTTTAATCACTTCACTTTCTAGAGATTCATTCCACCCTCTCATGACTTTAATCGCTTCACTTTCTAGAGATTCATTCGACCCTCTCATGACTTTAATCACTTCACTTTCTAGAGATTCATTCGACATTTTCATTGCTTTAATCACTTCACTTTCTAGAGATTCATTCGACCTTATCATGATTTTAATCACTTCACTTTCTAGAGATTCATTCGACATTTTCATGACTTTAATCACTTCACTTTCTAGAGATTCATTCGACCTTATCATGATTTTAATCACTTCACTTTCTAGAGATTCATTCGACATTTTCATGACTTTAATCACTTCACTTTCCAGAGATTCATTCGACCTTGTCATGACTTTAATCACTTCACTTTCTAGAGATTCATTCGACCTTATCATGATTTTAATCACTTCACTTTCTATAGATTCATTCGACCTTATCATGACTTTAATCACTTCACTTTCCAGAGATGCATTCGACCTTGTCATGACTTTAATCACTTCCATTTCAACATCCAAATTTGACTACCTGAAGATATCTGCATGTTCTTTTTTGCCTATGATATATCCAATTATATATTAACCTAATGCTTTAAAAACTCAGAATAGTCTATGAACATATTTTAGATACAGCTGTTTCAATGAATGATCAATAACTCTATCCATTTTTATGTCATATAACTATCAATATACTAATACTACAATGTTAATTTAAAAACCTACACAACACGGTGGAGAAGATTATCATTGTAATACTGAATGTCAAGTTGAAGTGTAAGCTTGCACTACATGCAAGGATATCACAAATGTCGGGGATCTTCCTGGCTGTAGGTCTGACGGTCGGTTTGCTAGTGGCTGTACCAGTGAAAGGTTTTAAAGTGGTAACCATTGTTGTAGATTTGGTGGTAGTTGTGGTGACGGTAGATGATGGCCTGGTGGTACTTGTGGTAACGGTAGAGGTTGGCTTGGTGATTGTTGTAGTAACGGCGGAGGCAGTTGCAAATATAGTTGTAGGCATGGTCGTGGTTGCAACTGTAGTTGTATGCCTGGTTGTGTTAGCAACTGTTGTTGTAGGCCTGGTGGTGGTGGCAACTGTTGTTGTAGGCCTGGTGGTGGTAGCAACTGTAGTTGTAGGCCTGGTGGTGGTAGCAACTGTAGTTGTAGGCCTGGTGGTGGTAACAACTGTAGTTGTAGGCCTGGTGGTGGTAGCAACTGTAGTTGTAGGCCTGGTGGTGGACGCAACTGTTGTAATCCTTGAGGCCGCGATGTCTGCACACGATTTACAACAGTTAAAAACTCTATTGTCTGAGCAGTTGGAGTTTGTTGACAAATTCTTTATATATAAGGTGCAATTATTGCGATCTCCCCAGGGACAGGCTGAAAACAAAACAGAAGCAAAAATAATCTCATCTCGACCTCTTGGAACATTCTAGCATCTTCCTCGAGCATTCTAAAACTTCCTGAAACATTCTAACACCTTCCTTGAACATTCTAACACCTTCCTGGATCATTCTAACACCTTCCAGGAACATTCTAACACATTCCTGGAACCTTCTAACACCTTCCAAGAACATTCTAACACCTTCCTGGAACATTCTAACACATTTATAAAACATTTTAACACCTTTCTAAAACATTCTAACACCTTCCTAAAACTTTCAACACCTTCTTAAAACATACCGGAACATTCTAACACCTTCCTGGAACATTCTAACACCTTCCTGGATTATTCTAACACCTTCCTGAAACATTCTAACACATTTATAAAACATTCTAACACCTTCCTGGAACATTCTAACACATTTATAAAACATTTTAACACCTTCCTGCACCATTCTAACACCTTCATACGTATTTCTCAGAGATTTTATGTCACTCTAACCTTGCTATAACATAATATATTTTTCAAATCACTATCAGTGCAGAGTTGTTTTTTTGTGTGTTTATATTATGGCATACATAATTCATGTACATGTACTTTGAAAATAATTTTAAAAACCCATTAAACACTATGATGAACAGTACAAAGAATAGTTTCCTTACTAGAGCTGGATTCATCTCGGACAGATTCACATGCAATAGGGCAGCTATCAAGATGAACGTCTGGATTGTAACATATACTTGGTGTCTTCTCTTTGATCAGTTCTTGACAAGTGTATTCCTTAGCTCCTAGGACAAGCGATATCAGCAATGGTTACAGACCATAAGTTTCGACTGTTATTGTAACACACTAATCTAAGATTAGATACTAAATGCAATATAAATTTTAAATGTTAGTATTTTTCTGTTCAACAAAATTCTATGCTCTATGCTAAAATACCTACATTTAATTTTTTAAAAAGATTCTTATATAGCCAGCCGAGGTAAAGCTTTGTATAGCAATTGTTGTTTTCAAGGTCTCGGGTCATAGCTTATATCGCCTTACGCCAAGAACCCCCACAGTAGTAAATGTTAAGGTAAGAACTGCATTTAATGAAGTTGATGCCGCATCTAGAAATTATAGCCGTACTCACAACAGTGGGCACCAAATGTTGGCGCACTGCCCGGTTAGCACTGCAAAGAGTTGAGCTATTCCCGTATCCCGCAAGACTTAATATAGAAAATGTTCAATAGCAAGATGTCCCGCATACTTTGCTTACATCTCGATAGGACAAAGTAGTCTGAACGACACAACGTCCAATGTGTGGTCCTGATAGGACGAAGCAGTCTGAACGACACAACGTCCAATGTGTGGTCCTGATAGGACAAAGTAGTCTGAACGACACAACGTCCAATGTGTGGTCCTGATAGGACGAAGCTGTGTGAACAGTGTGAACGACACAACGTCCAATGTGTGGTCCTGATAGGACAAAACAGTGTGTCCAATGTGTGGCCCTGATAGGACATAGCAGTCTGAACGACACAACGTCCAATGTGTGATCCTGATAGGACAAAGTAGTCAGAACGACACAACGTCCAATGTGTGGTCCTGATAGGACGAAGCTGTGTGAACAGTGTGAACGACACAACGTCCAATGTGTGGTCCTGATAGGACAAAACAGTGAGAACGACACAACGTCCAATGTGTGGTCCTGATAGGACGAAGCTGTGTGAACGACACAACGTCCAATGTGTGGTCCTGATAGGACGAAGCTGTGTGAAAGACACAACGTCCAATGTGTGGTCCTGATAGGACGAAGCTGTGTGAACGACACAACGTCCAATGTGTGGTCCTGATAGGACGAAGCTGTGTGAACGATACAACGTCCAATGTGTTGTCCTGTTAGGAGGAAGCTGTGTGAAAGACACGACGTCCAATGTGTGCTTCGTAAAATTTGCATAACGATTTTTAACAAGTTTTGGATGACAATGTCTCCGATCAACTTGTAGGTAGAAATGGCGAGAGCCATTGTCTCCGAGCAGATTAGAGGTAGAAATGGGGAGAGCCATTGTCTCCGAGCAGATTAGAGGTACAAATGGGGAGAGCCATTGTCTCCGAGCAGATTAGAGGTAGAAATGGGGAGAGCCATTGTCTCCGAGCAGATTAGAGGTAGAAATGGGGAGAGCCATTGTCTCCGAGCAGATTAGAGGTACAAATGGAGAGAGCCATTGTCTCCGAGCAGATTAGAGGTAGAAATGGGGAGAGCCATTGGCCGTCGCAGAAAGTATAAATAACGTTGACATTTTCTAGGCGAATACACCCTTACTTATTCAAACAGGAAACAGCTCTGCTTCCGGATACGTCAAGGGCAACTTGTTGATGGCAGGAGTAGCATGTAGTGCAATCTATTACACAAAGGTCAAAATAAGTTGCGATTTGTTTTTTGTGTCGAGCGTTCAGATTGTTAGGTTCTATCAAGAATGCCAAGAGGATTATTGGGGAGTATCTCTCCTGATTCGCCTGCACATTAAACGATTGTCAAACTTGGAAGACAACGCTAAAGAGTGATCACTGTCTGTAGCGCTAAGTTCGTTAATTTATATTTAAAGCCACATTTCCATCAAGGACCTTTTACTTACCAACTGTTACTTTGGTGTTATCTGCTTGCGGAAGTCCCAGACATGTATTGCAGCAAAAAAATTTATTGGCTATTCCATCAGTAAATGCGTTACAGATATCACTGCGACAGCCGGCTCTTTTGTCACCGTAGACACAATCTACAAATCAATACATGAACATATAAATTTCTTTTATCATCGTAGACACAATCTACAAATCAATACATGAACATATTATTTCTTTTATCATCGTAGATACAATCTACAAATCAATACATGAACATATTATTTCTTTTATCATTGTAGACACAATCTACAAATCAATACATGAACATATTATTTCTTTTATCATCGTAGACACAATCTACAAATCAATACATGAACATATTATTTCTTTTATCATCGTAGACACAATCTACAAATCAGTACATGAACATATTATTTCTTTTATCATCGTAGACACAATCTACAAATCAATATATGAACATATTATTTCTGTTATCATCGTAGACACAATCTACAAATCAGTACATGAACATATTATTTCTTTTATCAGCGTAGACACAATCTACAAATCAGTACATGAACATATTATTTCTATTACCATCGTAGACACAATCTAAAAATCAGTACATGAACATATTATTTCTTTTATCATCGTAGACACAATCTACAAATCAATATATGAACATATTATTTCTGTTATCATCGTAGACACAATCTACAAATTAGTACATGAACATATTAGTTCTTTTGTCACCGTAGACACAATCTACAAATCAGTACATGAACATATTAGTTCTTTTGTCACTGTAGACACAATCTAAAAATCAGTACATGAACATATTAGTTCTTTTGTCACCGTAGACACAATCTGCAAATCAGTACATGAACATATTAGTTCTTTTGTCACTGTAGACACAATCTACAAATCAGTACATGAACATGTTATTTCTTTCATCATCGTAGACACAATCTACAAATCAGTACATGAACATATTATTTCTTTTTTCATCGTAGACACAATCTACAAATCAGTACATGAACATATTATTTCTTTTGTCACCGTAGACACAATCTACAAATCAGTACATGAACATATTAGTTCTTTTGTCATCGTAGACACAATCTACAAATCAGTACATGAACATATTAGTTCTTTTGTCATCGTAGACACAATCTACAAATCAGTACATGAACATATTAGTTCTTTTGTCATCGTAGACACAATCTTTAAATCAACAATTGAAAATGTTAGTTCGTTTTCTCTTCTTATCTCAGAATGAAATGAAGTGAGCAGAAACTTTTTTTCTAAAAATATTTCAGCAGAACCGAAACAAAAGAAATATACTTAAAATTATACCCACTCGCTTGATTGACTTTTTCCTTCCATTCCTTGCAAGTCTTGCAACATTTGACATTGTAATCTGGATCGTAGCAGTAGGCCGACTCCAGCTGAGAGCAGGTCTTGTTGTTTAAGACAATGCCCGGCTGATCGCCCAGAGGGCATTCGTCTGAGTGGAACATAATGGGATCGACGACATAATTGTAAGCACACACACCAGTCCCTCTAAGAATCTGTCTAATATTAATTGTAGCTGAAGTTAATATTTGGGCAAAAAAATATAAATTTTCCCAGTGTGTAATGCTCATGATTTAGTTTCATATAAATGTTACAGTCCTTTCAGATGACGATGATAAAATAAACGTTTCCTACCATCCATTGGGCATTCTCCTGTTGTAGCATTCTGACACTGGCCTTGTTTGCATTGCTAGAAGGAAAACAATATTTTCATAACCAATTAAGCCGAGAGTAAAGGTAAACTGAATTAATGAGATATTTTCTTTAAAGCAGAAGGGAACAAATGCCTGACAAATATTTTTTTAAAAACAATTTATGGTAATTTCAGCTGTGTCTGAACTGACCTTTTGATGACCACAACACATGCCAAGTGGAGCTGTCATTCTTTCACAGACGTCTGTACCAGGAACATGACAGTAAAACTCATCACAAATGTGGCTGAAGCTAGGTATAGAGAGACCCTGGGTCAAAGCAAAGAATCATTAAATTCTGGGTAGACCTGCCGTTGTTTTCATCAATTTAAAATTACATAAAGTTTTATTTTGTTTTTGAAATAATGTCAATTTGTTATAAATAGCCAGGAAAATAAGTTATTATTAAAATTAAATCAATTGATTATTTGAGCGTTATTTTAGGTTATTTTGCTTCTCATGAAATTTCGAGCCTGAATACCGGAACAGTTCAAAACACAACAATTTATAGTAGTTTTCCTCCATTGATTTGGTAACATTGCCTATTTGAAGAGAATACACCGGTAGTCTTGGCATGAAGACGATTGAAAACGATTATTTTTTAAAAATTTATCCCGTGAAGCATGAAATACAGAGAAGGAAATGGAGACGAGTAGGTCATTAACTGACAAAACAAATTAAAGTATTCTCAAGGAATCCACAGGGCAATAGGAGGACTGGAAGAACACAGAACATATGTAGGGACCTCAATGAAAGAAGGTTCAGAGAAATGGCAAGAAGTGGAATGAGCTGGAAAGAGTAACTCAGAATAATGATATGAATTAGTCTATGTACCACTCAGAGCGTTGGAGTCGCTAGTTTTTGGGATGCTCGGGGAAGTCCTTTTATTTGCAGACCCTCCCTCACCCAAGAAAATCTTAAAACGTACAGAATACATATGAAATTATAAAGCACTGTTATATTGCATACAGATACACGTAACATTATAAAGCACTGTTATATAGCATACAGATACCCATAACATTATAAAGCACTGTTATATAGCATACAAATACATATAATATTATAAAGCACTGTTATATAGCACACAGTGTTAAAACTGAAAACGCCCCGCCCCCTTTTTTTTTTTCAAGGGGCGTAGAAAATGTGGCGGAGGGGGCGATCCTATATACTGAAGGGCGGCATTTTCGGAAAGTCTGTATTCATGTTGTGGGAGGCGTAAAAATATTGACCCACCCCGGTGACATTAGCACTTTCTACGCCACTACCCTTAACTTGACCCACCCCGGGGACCATAGCCCTTTCTACGCCACTACCCTTAACTTGACCCACCCCGGGTGCCATTAGCACTTTCTACGCCACTACCCTTAACTTGACCCACCCCGGTGACATTAGCACTTTCTACGCCACTACCCTTAACTTGACCCACCCCGGTGACATTAGCACTTTCTACGCCACTACCCTTAACTTGACCCACCCCGGTGACATTAGCACTTTCTACGCCACTACCCTTAACTTGACCCACCCCGGTGACATTAGCACTTTCTACGCCACTACCCTTAACCCTGGAAAAGAATTTTCAGGTGGTGCGGACACCCAACTACAACCCCTTTTTTTCCTACACCAGTGACTGGTAGTAAATATGCTTTAAAAGTAGAATAAGAAATATGACGACGACGTACCCTACAGGCGAATGAGGCAGAGCCATAGAAACTTTGACATTGCTCTGTGGCTTCTTTCGGTGTAAACGTTGTCTCCTCTTCACCTAGCTCAATGTCCTTCTGTAGACAATTATCTCGATACTTCCTGGCATTGTACAAACAGAAAACGTTCTATTATAACTGTATGATTCATACTATGATGCTCCTTGCACACTACATACAAGAACATGTATCTCTTTTGTTTAACTTTTCCATTGTGATTTTTTTTTTAAATTTCCCAAAATATTCAATTTGTCTGATCTATATCTTGGTCAGATCTATCCATAACTCAACGTACTATCTCTTGGTCATATCTATCCAGAAGTCATTATACTTATCTCTTGGTCAGATCTATCCATAAGTCAATATAATATCTCTTGGTCACATCTATCCATAAGTCAATATACTATCTCTAAGTCAGATATGTCCACGATGAGCAACACACAATTACATGACCTGTTATAATAAGGGAAATAGAAAATAATCAACAAAAGAAAAGATTGTGGACTTAGTCCTTACGGATCATCCTGCAACTTTTTAATTTGTTTCAATATGGCGCTGGAGGAGCAGGAGGAAAATTTCCAAGGGTTGAGAGAGTTTGATGCATTGGCCGAGTACGTCCCGTCCGCCATCAGGTAGCGACTTTCTGGCGAGCACAGGTTACCTTGACCATCATGCAGGGCGCCCAAACTGTGATCATCAGCACCAAACAAAAAAAAAAAGATAAACTTAAAAAAAAAAACAACTGAACATTACCTCCATCATTTAAAATAATATCAATTAACATAAAGATTGTGACTATTGAAACTGAACATTTCCTCTATCACTTAAGAGAATGTCCATCAACATAAATATGGTGACTATGAAACTGAACATTACTTCTATCACTAAAGAGAATGTCCATCAACATAAATATGGTGACTATGAAACTGAACATTACTTCTATCACTTAAGAGAATGTCCATCAACATAATGATGGTGACTATGAAACTGAAGATTACCTCTATCACTTAAGAGAATGTCCATCAACTTAAAGATTGTGACTATTGAAACTAAACATTACCTCTATCACGTAAGAGAATGTCCATCAACATAAAGATGGTGACTATGAAACTGAACATTACCTATATCACTTAAGAGAATGTCCATCAACATAAAGATGGTGACTATTGAAACTAAACATTACCTCTATCACTTAAGAGAATGTCCATCAACATAAAGATGGTGACTATGAAACTGAACATTAATTCTATCACTAAAGAGAATGTCCATCAACATAATGATGGTGACTATGAAACTGAAGATTACCTCTGTCACTTAAGAGAATGTCCATCAACATAAAGATGGTGACTATGAAACTGAACATTACTTCTATCATTTAAGAGAATGTCCATCAACATAAAGATGGTGACTATGAAGCGGAATATAAAACTTGTCTTTAGGCACTTAATTTACATTTAATTTAGTTCTTGCAATATTTGAATTCTAAAGGTTCATTAAGTTTGTTTTTAAAAGGGAACATTTACTTGAATTCATACAATATGACATTTCTCTTTGTTTCCGTGTATTAGAGAGATAAAACTAATGAAAAAAAAGCATGTAAATAATTATTTGAAAATCGAGTTAGTGATTAAATAAACACATCACTGATTTGAAGGGCGTAGAACAGATTAAAAGTGTGGGAACTGCCCTCAACACATAGCCATTAAATGAAACCATCAGTCCTCAACACATAGCCATTAAATTATAACATCATCAGTCCTCAACACATAGCCATTAAATTATGAAATCATAAGGCCTCAACAAATAGTCATTAAATGAAATCATCAGGCCTGAATACATAGCCATTAAATGAAATCATCAGGCCTCAACACATAGTCATTAAATGAAATCATCAGGCCTCAACACATAGCCATTAAATGAAATCATCAGGCCTCAAAACATAGCTATTAAATGATATCATCAGGCCTCAACAAATAGCCATTAAATGAAATCATCACGTCTCAACACATAGCCATTAAATGAAATCATCAGGCCTCAACACATAGTCATTAAATGAATTCATCAGGCCTCAATACATAGCCATTAAATGAAATCATCATGCCTCAACACATAGCCATTAAATTCATTAAATGAAATCATCAGGCCTCAACACATAGTCATTAAATTATGAAATCATCAGGCCTCAACACATAGCCATTAAATTATGAAATCATCAGGCCTCAATACATAGCCATTAAATGAAATCATCAGGCCTCAACACATAGCCATTCAATGAAATCATCAGGCCTCAACACATAGCCATTAAATGAAATCATCAGACCTCAACACATAGCCATTAAATAAAATCATCAGTCCTCAACACATAGCCATTAAATTATGAAATCATCAGGCCTCAACAAATAGTCAATAAATGAAATCATCAGGCCTGAATACATAGCCATTAAATGAAATCATCAGGCCTCAACACATAGTCATTAAATGAATTCATCAGGCCTCAACACATAGCCATTAAATGAAATCATCAGGCCTCAAAACATAGCCATTAAATGATATCATCAGGCCTCAACACATAGCCATTAAATGAAATCATGAGGCCTCAACACATAGTTATTAAATGAAATCATGAGGCCTCAACACATAGCTATTAAATGAAATTATCAGGCCTCAACAAATAGTCATTACATGAAATCATCAGGCCTCAACACATAGCCATTAAATTATGAAATCATCAGGCCTCAACACCTAGTCATTAAATGAAATCATCAGGCCTCAATACATAGCCATTAAATGAAATCATCAGGCCTCAACACATAGTCATTAAATTATGAAATCATCAGGCCTCAACACATAGCCATTAAATTATGAAATCATCAGGCCTCAATACATAACCATTAAATGAAATCATCAGGCCTCAACACATAGCCATTCAATGAAATCATCAGGCCTCAACACATAGCCATTAAATGAAATCATCAGGCCTCAACACATAGTCATTAAATTATGAAATCATCAGGCCTCAACACATAGCCATTAAATTATGAAATCATCAGGCCTCAATACATAGCCATTAAATGAAATCATCAGGCCTCAACACATAGCCATTAAATGAAATCATCAGGCCTCAACACATAGCCATTAAATGAAATCATCAGGCCTCAACACATAGCCATTAAATGAAATCATCAGGCCTCAACACATAGCCATTAAATGAAATCATCAGGCCTCAACACATAGCCATTAAATGAAATCATCAGGCCTCAACACATAGCCATTAAATGAAATCATCAGGCCTCAACACATAGCCATTAAATGAAATCATCAGGCCTCAACACATAGCCATTAAATGAAATCATCAGGCCTCAACACATAGCCATTAAATGAAATCATCAGGCCTCAACACATAGCCATTAAATGAAATCATCAGGCCTCAACACATAGCCATTAAATGAAATCATCAGGCCTCAACACATAGCCATTAAATGAAATCATCAGGCCTCAACACATAGCCATTAAATGAAATCATCAGGCCTCAACACATAGCCATTAAATGAAATCATCAGGCCTCAACACATAGCCATTAAATGAAATCATCAGGCCTCAACACATAGCCATTAAATGAAATCATCAGGCCTCAACACATAGCCATTAAATGAAATCATCAGGCCTCAACACATAGCCATTAAATGAAATCATCAGGCCTCAACACATAGCCATTAAATGAAATCATCAGGCCTCAACACATAGCCATTAAATGAAATCATCAGGCCTCAACACATAGCCATTAAATGAAATCATCAGGCCTCAACACATAGCCATTAAATGAAATCATCAGGCCTCAACACTTAGTCATTAAATGAAATCATAGGCCTCAACACATAGCCATTAAATGAAATCATCAGGCCTCAACACGTAGCCATTAAATGAAATCATCAGGTCTCAACACATAGCCATTAAATGAAATCATCAGGCCTCAACACATAGCCATTAAATGAAATCATCAGGTCTCAACACATAGCCATTAAATGAAATCATCAGGCCTCAACACATAGTCATTAAATGAAATCATCAGGCCTCAATACATAGTCATTAAATGAAATCATCTTGCCTCAACACATAGCCATTAATTGAAATCATCAGGCCTCAACACATAGTCATTAAATGAAATCATCAGGCCTCAACACATAGCCATTAAATGAAATCATCAGGCCTCAACACATAGCTATTAAATGAAATCATCAGGCCTCAACAAATAGTCATTAAATGAAATCATCAGGCCTCAACACATAGTCATTGAATAGAAGCCTCATGCCTCAATACATAGTAATTGCATAGAAGCCTCAGGCCTCAATACATAGTCATTGCATAGAAGCCTCAGGCCTCAATACATAGTCATTGAATAGAAGCCTCAGGCCTCAATACATAGTAATTGAATAGAAGCCTCAGGCCTCAATACATAGTCATTGAATAGAAGCCTCAGGCCTCAATACATAGTCATTGAATAGAAGCCTCAGCCCTCAATACATAGTCATTGAATAGAAGCCTCAGGCCTCAATACATATTCATTGAATAGAAGCCTCAGGCCTTAATAGATAGTCATTGATTAGAAGCCTCAGGCCTCAATACATAGTCACTAAATGGAAGCATTAAAATAATGTTCATTGTTATTGTTCACATATAAGTTCATTATCTAAGTTTGTCTTTTGTTGGTTTTATCGGTGTTTGCTGGAGGTTTGGGGGAGGGGGGAGCAGGGGAGGAGATGTGGATGAGGGGGGGGGGGGCAGGGGGGGTCATATAAGTTCATTATCTAAGTTTGTCTTTTGTTGGTTTTATCGGTGTTTGCTGGAGGTTTGGGGGAGGGGGGAGCAGGGGAGGAGATGTGGATGAGGGGGGGGGGAGCAGGGGAGGAGATGTGGATGAGATTTTCTGTGGTTCCAACATTTAGATTTTATTTTTATCGACAATTTGTTTCAACGACCAACTATAATTTCTTTCCTGGTTTGTACGAAGCAGTGTATATATGAAACTAATGGGGCAGTGTACATATTGATTTAATGGAGCAGTGCACGAATAAAAATTATGGAACAATTCAGATATGGGACTAATAGAGGAGTGCACAAATGAAACTACTGGAGCAGTGTACATATTGAACTCATGGAGCTGTGCTTATCTGCAACTAATGGAGAAGAGCTTATATGCAACTAATGGAGCAGTGCAACTTATGAAACTATTGGAGCAGTGCACTTATAAAGCTAATGGAGCAGAGCGCAATTGAAACTAATAGACTAGTGCACATATGAAAAGTAAATGGATTAGTGCACATACAAAACTAATGGAATAGTGCACATACGAAACTAATGGAACAGTGCACATATTAAACTAATGGAGCAGTGCACATAACAAATTAATGGAACAGTGCACATATTGAACTAATGGAGCAGTGCACAAATGAAACTAATGGAGCAGTGCACATTCTCATTGAGCATAGTGTCATTCAGCTATATAAGTACCTGTGCCCGAGCTCATGAGCTATAATCCCTTCACTTTGGTAAGCTCCCTTTTCTTCAATAATGGACGAACTCTCTGCCCCTAGACACAAAGTGCCAATGTACGCTAAACCTGTCTTACACAAACATTGAAGATTAGATTTACTTTAACACAGAGTGCCAATGTAGGCTAAACCTTTCTTACACACACAGATTATTAGATTTACTTTGACACAGAGTGCCAATGTACACTAAATCTGTCTTACACAAACATTGATGATTAGATTTACTTTGACACAGAGTGCCAATGTACTCTAAATCTGTCTTACACAAACATTGATGATTAGATTTACTTTGTCACGGAGTACCAACTTACGCTAAACCCGTCTTACACAAACTTTAACGATTATATACATTTGAAATTCATTTGAGTTTTTAAAAAGTTTTTTTTTTTAAATTCTAATCTTTGTCACTTAAGTTTTCATAAGGCCACGCTTGAGTTAAGAATAAACAACCCTGGGCCCATTTAAGGTACCGGCAACTTGGGAAGTTGCCTGGGGCGCCATGTGCTTAGGGTGCCATCAACGATCTTCCGAAACAGGAACAATCATTGGATGTGAGCGAAATGGAAGAAAAATAGAAAGTGCAATAAAAACATTTGCTGATCAACGGTAGGTTAACTGTTCATATAGCACACGGTAGGCTAATTGTTCATATAGCCCACGGTAGGCTAATTGTTCATATAGCACACGGTAGGCTAATTGTTCATACTGCCCAAATACAAGTTATGGAAAGCAGTATGATTGTTCGTTGTTTGTTAAAAAAAAACAACCTAGGTAATAAATTGATGGTCTAGCACCCAATTTTTTCCTGCCACAAATTTGTATTGTTAGACTTAAAAGTAAAAGGGGCACCAAAGTTAAGCTTGCCCGGGGCGCCATCAACAGTAGGGTTGGCCCTGCAACAACCGTATCGAAACCATCAACAGTAGGGTTGGCCCTGCAACAACCGTATCGAAACCATCAACAGTAGGGTTGGCCCTGCAACAACCGTGTCGACTTAAGGCTTCTTTCAGCGAATATAACAGTTTAAATAGGATATTTCATTTCGTATGTAAAGTTTTTAGTAGTTCACTTTGGTAAGGAAAGCTTTTAGCTGATGCATTCGTCGTGTGTGTGTGTGTGTTGTTGTTGTTATTTCCTATATGACATGGCACATATTTCCCTCAAGTGTTAAGACTTTCATAAGATCATAGCACTGACTAAACATAATAAGTGTAAACGACATCAAGTATTATTGAAAGACCATCAGCTATCTAATTTATAATTATAAGTTAATATGTTAAAAAATTATTTACACTTTGTAATTGTATCAAAGATCCATTAGCTGGTATCAGGTAGAAAATGTCCAACTAAGAAGTTGACAGTTGGCATATGATGACAATGCTACAACATGTCCAACTAAGAAGTTGAAAGTTGGCATATGATGACAATGCTACAATAAAAGTTGACACAAGCGAATACATTAATTTTTTTTTTTTAAATATGTTTTTTTTTTTTACCTTTTGTTATATTGAACTTATTTCCGACATCACTGCCCCCATAAATGTCATAGCTGTAAGAGAAAAGAACTTAAGATAGCATTGTATGTTATACATAGATGTCATGGACGTAAGAAAAAAAAACTTAAGATAGCATTGTGTGTTATACATAGATGTCATGGACGTAAGAGAAAATAACTTAAGACAGCATTGTATGTTATACATAGATGTCATAGCAGTAAGAGAATAGAACTTAAGATAGCAATGTATGTTATATATAAATGTCCTAGACGTGAAAGACAGGAACTTAAGATAGGATTTAATGATACACATATGGAAACATTGTTATCGTGATAAAATTTGCATTATTAAAACATATGAGCAGAGAACAGTAAATATTATTAGTAAGTCGATCAACATTGGGACCTTCTGTTGGTACACAAATTAAACCTAACTCTATGGCCTACTGGTATGTTTCTCAAATTGTTGGACCATCTCCCCAGAAGTCGAACACTATCACCTAATGTAATGTCTCTCAAATTGTTGGACCATCTCCCTAGAATTCAAACAAAACGAAATACAAATGTTTGTTTAAATGAACCCATGGGCGCGCGTGAAGTTGTATCAGATTATCTAAGTGTTTCACAGACGACAAGTTTAATAGCCCCTGGTGTAATGGAAACACAATCCATGCGTTCAATTTCAAGTGACCTCTTAATCCCAATGTTCTAAAATTACACATAAAGTAGACACAGCAGTGGTGAAAGAAATTTTATCCAACAAATTTGAATAAACTTACGACGTAAGGAGGACGGCGTGATCATAGCTGAAGCCGGTCTGCTGTTTGAGCCAGTTACTGAAGTCATTGAGAAGTTTGGTTGCATTGACCTTGACATCATTGCCGGCATATTCCTTCGTTGTCCATGGAGATTCATTCTCAGTCTAAACATGAATATCTAGTATTAGTCTTTGTTATTATATCAACAGTTAAAAACATACAAAACACAACTGCTACTTTAAAAGAAAAATCAAATGGTTTAGCACATTGCTTAGATTAAACATCATAAGGAGGGGTGGGGGGTGGTGGGCAAGCATCATGTCACAAAGTGACATTTGCTATTATTTTTAAATATCTTTTATTTTTGTTTTTTAAAGAGCATCCCGACATGTTGTTATTCACCCAAAGTGATATTCCAATCCCGAACTATTCTTAGTGACACAAAGTGATATTCCCATCCCGACCTATTCTTAGTGACACAAAGTTATATTCCCATCCCTAAATATTGTTAGTGACACAAAGTGATATTCCCATCTCGACATTTTGTTAGTGACACAAAGTGATATTCCCATCTCGACATTTTATTAGTGACACAAAGTGATATTCCCATCTCGACATTTTGTTAATGACACAGAGTGATTTTGCCATCTCTGCATATTGTTTTATCCCACAGCGATATCGCGATCTCGACATATTGTTATTATGTTGTTATAATAACATATATTCCCATCACGACACATTGTTAGAGTCTTTAATGTATTATTTTATTTTAAACAGTGATTTCAGTGGCAGAGGTATTTTTTAAATTAAATATTGTAGAAATAATAAAATGTTCATTGTTCCATTCTACCTCACTTAAACAACATTGATAACAGACTTTAACAGCCTTCTTTGTGCACTCCTTCACTATAAGAATGTACTAAATACAAAATAAAACATTGGTGTTGACATTTACCCCCGGGAACACGATGGGCAACATTTTGACTCGAAGCTTGATGCCTGACAGTGTTAGGGTTTCTAGGCGCATGTTCACCTATAAAAATGGGTTAGAATAAAAAAAAATAATTTTAAATTAAACAAAAATTAATTTACCATTATATATTGTGTGCTAAATGATAAAATATGAATTTGTCTTTTCAATTTTTTTAAAGGCTCTTCTATATATGAATTTTTAGTTATCAAAATCAAAACAAGTTCCATTTGTTTTTAAGTCTCAGCCTATTGTATTGAGGCTAGTAAAACAATTTTACCGAGGTGTATACGTTCGCCATGTAGGCTTTGATCATCGCTTTAGTTATGTTACCATCATTGCTGCCAACCAGAAGCCACCTGCAAACAATATCATCAATGGTTAAATAATTTCAATCAATTGAATGACTTGAGGTGTTGCCCAGTTATTGCACAGTTTTATCATTAAAAAATATATCAGTAGCTTTAGATGCCGGATAGAAACTGACCGAAAGTGATTTTATGATTACGGCCGAAGCCGAAAATAGGCAGAAAGTTTAAAAATGACTTTCGGCCGAAACCGAAGCCGAAACAGGAATATTTAAATATTTTGAAATTCGTTCCCGCATACATTCTGCATACATCGAAAATGATGGGGGAAAGTATAAATATTTACATTCTTATTATAAATAATGAGATAATCGTGAATATTAATAAATAAACATATAATATAAGGGTCTCAAACTCGCGGCTTGCGAGCAATTTGTGACCCGCAAGACGATATTTTGCAGCCCACTACATGACAGAAAAGTTTAGTGTTAATGTTATTTTAAACTGGTTCTATATATTTTTTATGATGATCATAATGGTAAGATTCGTTTTAAACTCGGAATAAACGTTTTTTATTTTATAACTTTTTATGAGACAAACATGGCAAAGATTGCGGCTTTAAGAAAAGTCTTTTAAAGTAAGTTGGCGGGTAATGCACAACCATAATTGTGTAAATCGTAGCAATCTGATAATTATCAAAGGATCCATATTAAAATTGCCACTAGTGTTTACGAGTGAGGTAAATTCCGAGCCTGTCAGCTTGGTCACTTTCAAAATCTTCTTCACATGCCTTATTACCCAGTATGGGTCTCTACATTTTTTAGAGTTCAAAACGCAGACAGCCACTTTTCAGCTTTTTGCTGACCCTTTCTCCTTTAATGTGCAAGATGCTCCGCGCTGGGAGCTGAATGGAAAAACAGACAATCATGGACATTTTATTGCATTGCCCTCCACCTTCCCTGAAATTTTTAGGTTGTTAAAGCGGAACATGCGACTTTTTGGGAGAACCTATCTGTGTGAATAGCTCTATTCCACTATGCACTTTAACAAGTTAAAAATCAGGGCCAAACTTACTGATGAGGATCTTCAAGCTATACTGAGAGTCTTAGTTGCTTCCTCACTCAAGCCAAAGTTGATCAGCTGTGTAAAAAGAAGCCCTGCCAGGTCTCTGGCAACAGTGAGTAGGTAGAAGAAAGTGAATCCTAGTTCTTGAGAACACTTAATGTTTTATTGTTATTTATAAAGGTTGAGCAGATTGAAACACTTGTAATCGATTTTTTTGTAGAATTCTTGCTGCGGCGTACTCTTACTCAGACACTACCACTGCGGCCCCGCTGATGATTTGAGTTTGAGACCCTTGATCGAATGAATACTTTAGATTTTACATTTAAATATATATGTAATTTCAATTGCTTTAATTTTTTTTTTTAAATAGTATGGTAGGAGAAAATTTGGCAAAAATGGGAGTGGGGGGGGGGGGAAATTAGTGCAAAATAGACCCTTGAGTGCCTTTGCTTTTATAATAAAATTACAGCGTAGAACATATGCCTACATCAATTTTTTTGGCTCTAAAAAAGCCATTTCCCACCTAAATATATGTTATTATGGCTATGCAAATTTCACTTAATTTCAATTGCTTTAATTTTTTTTTTTAAATAGTAGGGTAGGAGAAAATTTGGCAAAAATGGGAGTGGGGGGGGGGAAATTAGTGCAAAATAGACCCTTGAGTGCCTTTGCTTTTATAATATAATTACAGCGTAGAACATATGCCTACATCAATTATTGTGGCTCTAAAAGAGCCTATTGCCACCTAAATATATGTTATTATGGCTATGCAAATTTCACCACAATGTTTCGCTGTTTTCGTAATACTAATGCTTTGTGTTTTCATTAATAGCTTGCAAGATATCACTGTATTAATATCCAACCTTGTAACAACACATTAGTCTTTCCGTGATGGTGACGTCATTATTTCGTTCGGAGACTAACTTTCCTCACCCCTTTGGGTGGTGAAAATAATTTTTTAATCCGGGTCTCTTAAAATTGTTGTTCTGATCATGGTTCTAAAAGATCGATTGATTTGTTCTTAAAGATCACTTTATTTGTTTTTAAGATCGTTTAGTTTTTTTCTTAAAGATCGTTTAGTTTGTTCTTAAAGATCGCTTAATTTGTTCTTAAAGATCGCTTTGTTTTTGTTAAAGATCGTTTAGTTTGTTCATAAAGATAACTTAGTTTGTTGTTAAATATCGTTCGGTTTTTTGTTAATGATCGCTTTTTTTGTTCTTAATGATCGGTTAGATTGTTCATGAAGATCGACTGGTTTGTCGTTAAAGATCGTTTAATTTTTTGTTACTGATCGCGTTATTTATTCTTAAAGATCTGTTAGTTTGTTCATAAAGATCGCTTGATTTGTTGTTAAAGATCGTTTAGTTTGTTCATAAAGATCACCTGATTTGTTGTTAAAGATCGTTCAGCTTTTTGTTAATGATCGCTTTATTTGTTCTTAAAGATCGTTTAGTTTTTTTTTAAATGTCGCTTAGTTTGATGTTAAATATCGCTTTCGCTGAGTATTAGATAACCGAAAAACTCAGTCATTTTGGTCCGGATGGCCGAAAAGTCTAAGTCAATTTCGACCGAAACCGAAAAAAAACCTGAAAGTTAACTTTTCTCTCACGGCCGAAACCGAAATTAAGCCGAAAATTAACTTTTAGTTTCGACCGAAACCGAAACTTAGCCGAAAGTGGTAAAATGGCCCCTTCCAGCACTGAAACCAGAGCCGAAGCCGAAATTCGGTCGGACTCTAGTTCTGGACTAATGAAACACTAACCCCTTCCTGAGGTGGTCCGCCTATTTAATGAAGCACTAATGTTACTGAGGTGGTCATATTATCTAATGAAGCATTAATCATACTGAGGTGGTCACCTTATTTAATGAAGCATTGGTCTTACTGAGGTGGTCAGCCTATTTAATGAAGCACTGGTCCTACTGAGGTGGTCAGCCTATTTAATGAAGCACTGGTCCTACTGAGGTGATCAGCTTATTTAATGAAGCACTGGTTGTAATGAGGTGGTCAGTTTTTTCAATGAAGCGCTGGTCATACTATGGTAATCAGCTTATTTCAATGAAGCATTGGTCCTACTGAGGTGGTCAGTCTATGTAATGAAGCGTTGGTCCTACTAAGATGGTCGTATATTTAATAAAGCACTAATCCTACGGAGGTGGTCAGCCAAATTCATAAAGCAATCTTACATCTGAGGTGGTCAGCATATTTAATAAAGTATTGGTCCTACTGAGGTTATCTGCCTATTTAATGAAACACTGGTCCTACTGAGGTGGTCAGCCTATTTAAATAACCACTGGTTGTACTGAGGTGGTCAGCTTTTTTAATGAAGCACTGGTCCTACTGAGGTTATCATCTTATTTAATGAATCATTGGTCCTACTAAGATGGTCGGCCTATTAAATGAAGCAATAATCCTACTATGGTGATCAGCTTATTTAAATAAGCACTGGTTGTACTAAGGTGGTCAGCTTTTTTAATGAAGCACTAGTCCTACGGAGGTGGTTACCTTATTTAGGGAAGCACTGGTCCTACTGAGGAGGTCGGCAAACTTAATGAAGCACTGGTCCTACTGAGGTGCTTACGCTATTTAATGAATAATTGGTCCTACTGAGCTCGTTAGCTTATTTAATGAAGCACTAATCCTGCTTAGGTGATCAGCTTATTTAATGAAGCACTGGTCCTACTGAAGTCGGCAGTCTATTAAATAAAGCATTGGTAATAATGTGGTGGTCACCCTATTTAATGAAGCACTAATCCTACGGAGGTGGTCTACTAATTTAGTGAAGCACTGGTCCTACTGTGGAGGTCGGCCTATTTAATGAAGCACTGTTCCTACTGAGGTCGTCAGACTATTTAATGAAGCACTATTCCTACTGAGGTGGTCAACCTATTTAATGAAGCACTGGTCCTACTAAGGTGGTCAGTCTTTTTCATGCAGCACTGTTCTCACTGATGTGGTCAGCCAATTTGATGAATAACTGGACCTACTGTGGTGTTCAGCCAAGTCAATGAAGTACTGTTCCTACGAATATGGTCAGCTTATTTAATAAAGCACTGGTCCTACTGAGACGGTCAGGCTTTTTAATGAAGCACTCGTCCTACAGAGGTGTCACCCTATTTAGTTCAGCTCTGGTCCTACTGAGTTTGTCAGTCTATTTAATGAAGCACTGGTCCTACTGAGGTGGTCTGCCTATTTAATGAAGCATTTATCCTACCGAGGTGATCAGTCTATTTAATGAAGCACTGGTCCTCCTGAGATGGTCTGTCTCTTGAATGAAGCAGTAATCCTCCCAAGGTGGTCAGCCTATTCGAGGAAATAGGGCGTTTGTAAGGGTTAGCTGAACCTAAGAATGTAATTAAAGCTTTTTCTTTTGAATTTTACATGTAAATTTACTTATAACGTATGGCATCCTTTCGACTTGACGAGACGATCGAGTAGTTATTGTCTCTTAAACTTTAGGATTGTTCCCTATTCGCTTTTTCAATTTAGCCATAGTTGCTGCTGCTGCTGCTGCTGCTGCTGCTGCTGCGATCCTAATGTTCACGTCTTTTTTAACGGAGACTTATTGGAAGTAAGGTATGTGAAACTCCAAATTGCTAGCAAATTATGGCCCTCTCTATTTATATTTAAAGGGAGACTGTGTTTCTTGCATCTATCCATCCCTGTGGCGCTACAGCCCATGTAGGGCTTTGGCCCGCCTCACCACTTCCTTCCATCAGAACTAACTAATGCTTTGGTTTGCGATGCTTGCATTCCCAGCTGCTGTATATCATTTTCTACAACATCCATCCATCTAAGCCTAGGTCTGCCTTTGAGCCGTTTTCCTCTGGAGTTTTGGTGCACCGCCTTCACTCCTCTGTCTTTGTTAAATGTCCACCTCCGCGTAGCCTGCACTTTTTATTTCTGCTACAAGCGTGGGAGCCTGATATAAACATCAATTCCTCGTTGGCTCATTGTCTCCTTTCATATTCGTCCTTTCTTGGTCCATATATATTCCGTAGAACTTTTCTCTTCCAAGTGTTTAATAGGTTTTCTGTCCTTTTTGTAATGGTCCAAGATTCACTTTCGTATGTTACAGCTACAACTGGTCTGTGTTTCTTGCGCCTTGACTGAATATTGAATTACGATTCTGAAAGTTTGAAAATGTGCTAATGTACTTTAGGTGAGCATGCCGCGTGCAGGGACATGTGGGAGAAGGGGGAAACGGGGGGGGGGGGCACCCACCCTGGGGGCCATCTTTATATTTTGCAAAATCGTCACTTTTATGAATATGTATTGATATATACTTTTTGAGGAGGAGGGAAACGCTACTGAGGCTTAAAAAAGGGTGTTTTAATATAGTCAATTAGGACCTCATATTTACCACTATTGATTACTCTCATAGAATATTCAAAAGAAAAAGTTGATTATAATTTAGCCAACGAACTCACTGTTGAATAAGGAATGTGTAAACTTTGAATGCAGACAACGCGTTCGTAGGACGAACAACTACGTCATATAACAGACTTTTGAGATCGACTCAAAATGGCAACCAAGGTCTTTCTTTATTATAACAAGCTGACTTGAAATAAAATATGATATTGCTTCTGTGATAACAATATCCAAAGAGAGATTGACCTATTTCTAGTACATGCTATTGTTTCTATGATAACAATATCGTAAAGAGAGATTGACCTACTTCCTGTACCTGCTATTGTTACTATGATAACGATGCTCTAAAGAGAGATTGACCTACTTCCTGTACATGCTTTTGCTCCTGTGATAACAATGTTCTAAAGAGAGATTAACCTACTTCCTATACATGGAGACATCAATGAAAGTCAGAATGTCGATAGAGTAAGATGTTGTCTGCCTTTTAACACGGTGGTGATGGACTTTGTCTGTGTGTGCAGTCTTGCCGTGCTTCTCATACACTGTGTCACCATTTTGGCCGCCTAAAAATATTATTTTCAAGGACAGTGACTCACAATTACTTGGACCTGCTTAACCCCCCCCCCCCACACCCCCCATAAACATTATTGTACACAGCACAGTTGATGAAAACTAATTGTCACAAAACTCTCATACAGCTGTAGCGTAATTAAAAACAAAAAACAGCCACTTGCTGGTCGTATTAAAATGAGGTGTCCACTGACCTTTAACCCAGGCAGCATCAGCAATTTTATGTTCTTCCACGTGTTTCATGTCATAAGCAGCAGTCACGTGATCTAGAGAGCTATTCCCTGTGTTGAATGGTTCTAGAGAGGAGCTCAATATGAACTTTCTGCCTTCTTTAAAAACAGTGCCGTCCTAACGAAACAATGACAAGACACGTTTCTACCATGATCTGTAACATGTGCTCACCTCAAATACATTCTCTCTTTCTCTCCCTGTCTCTCTTTCTGTCTCTCTCTCTCTATTACTGTCTCCTCTGTCTATATATATCTCTCTCTCTCTGTCCGTCTCTCTCTCGCTGTCTCCCTCTCTGTCTCTTTCTATCTCTGTCTCTCTCTCGCTGTCTATCTCTCGCACACACTCTCTCGTTGTCTCTCACTCTCTCACTGTCTTTCTCTCTCTGTCTCTCTCAATCCCTCTCTCTATCTCTGACTCACTCTCTCTCTCACTCTTTATCTCTCTCTCACTCTCACGCTGCCTCTCTCTCGCTTACTCTCTCTCACGCTGACTCTCTTCCTCTCTGTCTCTTTCTCAGTCTCTCTCTCTCTATCTCTCTCTCGCTCACTTTCTCTGTCTTTCTCTATATCTCTAATCTCTCTCTCACTCTCACTCTCTCTCATCCTCTCTCTGTCTTTCTCACTCTCTCTCTGTCTCTCTGTCTCTCTGTCTCTCTCTGTCTCTAAATTTGTCTGTTTCTCTATCTTTGTCACTATCTGTCTCTCTATCTCTCTCTATCCCCCTCTCCCTCCGTCTCTCCGTCTCTCTGTCTCTCTCTCACTCATTCTCTCTGTCTCTCTAACCCTCTCTCTGTCTCGCTGCCTGTCTCTTGCGGTCATTCTCTTGCTGTCTTCCTATCTCTCTCTTTTTCCCTCTGTTTCCTCCTCTCTTGCTGTCTCTCTCTCTCCGCCTCTATCTCCGTCTCTCTCTCGCTTCCTCTCTGTCTTTCTCTCACTCTGTCCCTCTCAATCTCTCTCTCTCTCTATTTTTTCCGTCTCTCTATTTCTCTCTCTCTCTCTCTCTCTCTCTCTCTCTCCCCCTCTCTCTCTCTCTCTCTCTCTCTCTCTCTCTCTCTCTCTCTCTCTCTCTCTCTCTCTCTCTCTCTCTCTCTCTCTTTTTTTTCTCTCTCTCTTTCTCTCTCTCTCTCTCTCTCTCTCTCTCTCTCTCTCTATATATATATATATATATATATATATATATATATATATATATATACACATGTATATATATATAATATATAACATATATTTATATAGATCTGTCTCTTAAACAAAAGCTATTATTTATTTCATTACTCTATAATCACAGTAGTTGATGTAAACTAACCAACATAAAAGTCCCGCTCACCAGCCTGTAAAACTGCCCTGACCTAGTAAACTAACAAACATAAAAGTCCCGCTCACCAGCCTGTAAAACTGCCCTGACCCAGTAAACTAACAAACATAAAAGTCCCGCTCACCAGCCTGTAAAACTGCCCTGACCCATCATTTCGTTTGACGCACTTGATGTTAACAGCTGCACCAAAACTGGAGTTATGATAACTATGAAAAACTTCCTGCTGAAACAAAACAAATAATTTAGTTTTTTTGAGAAGCTAAGATACCTAGGAAACGCTTATTTAGAAGCCTCCAAAGCACAGGGGCGTACCTTGACAAGATTCCCCATCCAGATCGAACACCATATACACACTATTTTATATAAACGTCAAAAGTGTCATCCTCCCGTAGGTTCACCTTTGCCACTTCCCTCTACATCAGGGTTCTCAAACTCGCGGCCCACGGGCCATTTGCGGCCCGCAAGATGTTATTTTGCGGCCCGATACTTGACAGCAAAGTTTAGTCTTAATGCAGCCCACACGTTTTCCCCATTCTCATATCTATAATATGACCCTCCGCGAAAAGTTCAGTAGAATCTCACCGACTAGCGTAATTCTGACTTTTATTTTATTTGCGTAGGTTTGGACTGTGATTATAATGGTAAAACCATTGTAAAAAAATTGGACAAAAAGTTATATTTTATCAAATTGTATGAGACAAACATGGCCAAAGTGCGGTTTTGAGAAACACGCATCGAATATTGCATATACTTGTATCAAAAGTTTAAAAAGTCAGTTAGTGGGAAATGCACAACCATACATGTGTGACAATCGTAGCAATGGGACGATGCTGGTTAAAATTTCCGCTAGTGTTTACGAGTGAGGGAAATTCCCAGCCTGTTAGTTTGGTTACTTTCAAAATAGGATTAGTCAAAAATTGATTTTCCCTACAATAACATATTCCTTCACATCAATAATACATAAATAGTGCCTGCACATGCACCACCTACGTGGCAGCTTGTCAGCGTTGCCTATATTACAATGACAGGGCATTCTGCATAAAACTTGTGTTATGGTTCTTAGAGAAACTTCTGCAATTTCCCAACATGCAAAGTACTCAGGCACACCATTCAGTAGTAAGTATACTGATGCCATTGCAAAGCTACAGGAAGAATTTGATCACTCGTTTGCAGAGTTCAAAACTCAGCTTCTACCTCTTCCGCCCAGTCTCACTCAGATTCTACCTCTTCCGGACCAGTCTCACTCAGATTCTACCTCTTCCGGCCCAGTCTCACTCAGATTCTACATCTTCCGCCCAGTCTCATCTCTCTCAGATTCTACCTCTTGCGGCCCAGTGTCACTCAGATTCTACCTCTTGTGGCCCAGTCTCACTCAGATTCTACCTCTTCCGGCCCAGTCTCACTCAGATTCTACCTCTTCCGCCCAGTCTCATCTCACTCAGATTCCAACTCTTGTGGCCCAGTCTCACTCAGATTCTACCTCTTGTGGATTCTACCTTTTGCGGCCCAGTCTCACTCAGATTCTACCTCTTGTGACCCAGTCTCACTCAGATTCTACCTCTTGTGGCTCAGTCTCACTCAGATTCTACCTCTTGCGGCCCAATATCACTCAGATTCTACCTCTTCCGCCCAGTCTCACCCAGATTCTACCTCTTGCGGCCCATTCTCACTCAGATTCTACCTCTTGCGGCTCAATCTCACTCAGATTCTACCTCTTGTGACCCAGTCTCACTCAGATTCTACCTCTTCCGGCCCCCAGATAATTTGAATTTTGAGACCCCTGCTCTACATTGACGTCCAAGGCGTTGCCAGGTGATTGTACCAATAATACCTTTAGAGGGAATCCTAAGCACAGAGCTCTTGTTTTTTCTGGGTCGGGGGTGCAGGTGGGAGCTCGTTTTTGTGGAACTCCTTAAGTCACATGGAACAAAAAGTCCAGGCCATTGCGTGGAACAATGTTGCAGATAGTGGTCAGAAGAAATCTCATGAGTAATTGCAAATATAACATTGTCGTAAGTGCGTCACAGTAAACGTTAGTAGTGTCAGATGTTAGAAGTGTTAGAAGCTAGTAGTGTCAGAAGTTAGTTGGGTCAGATGTTATTAGTGATAGATGTTAGTATAGTGTTGGATGTAAGTAGTATTAGATTTTAGTAGTGTCAGATGCTGGTAGTTTCAGATGATAGTAGTGTCAGATGTTCGTAGTGTCAGATTTTAGAAATGTCAGATGTTAGTAGTTTCAGATGTTAGTAGTTTCAAATGTTAGTAATTTTAGATGTTTGTTGTGTCAGATCTTAGTAGTTTCAAACGTTAGTAGTGTCAGATTTTCGTAGTGTCGAATGTTAGTAGTGTCGGATGTTAGTAGAGTAGGATGTTAGAAGTGTCCGATGTTAGCAGTTTTGGAGCAGAGAAAGGTTTTTTCTCCAAAAAAAAAACAACAAATATTCGACCCTTGAGCTCCAGCACAGACCATTTTACAGTCGGCCTCGCTTATCTCGAGCTCAGTTAGCTCGCCAACCCTGTTAAGTCGACGTTTTTGAAGTGGAACCACCAAATTCTCTTTTTGTCTTAGCATTTTCTCCTCGGTTATGTCGATTCTTTTATGTCACCGAACCCAGATGTCTCAAGAAAGAAGAGCGGCTTAATGTGCCACTTAACATCGGTTATCTCGATCCCCCATGACCAATCGCCGGCTTTGGAACTCCGCAAGAAGAAATAGAAAACAAAAAAACAATTTTTTTTATCATTATTTTTTTTTGCTCAAAATACAGGACTTTGGAATGAACCTAGAAGTAATATAAATAAATATGTTCTAGTTCAAAATTTAAAGACCCGGTAGAGTCATATTATAAATGTTCCGTATACAAAATCGTTGTCAAGGGCAACCATTCACGGTCACTTTCATAATGGCTATGCCATGGTAGTATGTCAGAGTTTTATTCATAAGAGTTTGCCGTGGCAAAAGCTATTAAACCATTGGTCAGGGAAAACTTTAATTAAATAGTCATGTGCCAAAGTTGAAAGTTCAAAATAAGTCTTCCCTAAATAGTATTGTAGTTATAAAGTGATGCCTTACCTTATTTAAACTATAAAGTCATTGCGTAAGACGCGATCAGAAGATGGAGGTCACAAAATGTGGAGGCTTCGTCCATAGTAGAAAATACCAAACCAACTCGCACTTTCAAAATTCGTAGCTAAAAAGTACTAAAGTTGATTCCGGTTTACTTTTTTTAACTTGAAATTTGCTCTAAAAACAGTAATATTAAAAAAAAAAATATATTTTTTTTACTGAAGTACCTGCATTTATTAACGCACATCATACGTATAAAGAAATGTCAAGCGCATGTTAATATATTGCCGCCATATTGGTTTTCGGTTATCTCGATCATCGGTTATTATCGGTTATCTCGGAATCTCGACGCTTTTTGGCAAACTCTGAGGCCGTCGACATAGCTGTGTTCTACGGTAATTTTAAAATAAAATCACTCACGTCATTGTTGTCCAGTTTCTGTAGGTCAAGGTAGTATTTCCGGTTGCCATCTTGTCGCATAATGTAAATGAAACTCGTCGTGGGCTTATCTTCGCTGCGCTCTAGACGAATCTCCCAAGCCTCTCTCTCCCAAGCCTCTCTCTCCCAAGCCTCTCTCTCCCAAGCCTCTCTCTCCCAAGCCTCTCTCTCCCAAGCCTCGATAGAAACGTCCGAATACACGGCATCCAAAGTGGTTAGATGGCTTACGGCCTCAACACCCACAGTGGCTAGGGGGCTCATGTCCACACCACCCACAGTAGAGAGCTGGTTTATTGTTACACTTACGACACCAGGGAGAAGACATCTACCATTGTTATCCAGCTTGACATGGGGAAGTCTGATGAAGACTTTGTCTCCTAGAGAAAACAAACATCAAAATTTGTTTTGAACTATAAAGTAAAAAGATTCCCAGCTAAAGTTTGTTTTAATTTGAAATCTGTTTTTGCTCGTAATAATCATTTAATTATAGAATTAACATTTTCATGCTAGGACTTATTGTGTGCTCCATGTGCATACCATGTTTGTGTTGTGTGCGCTTGTGTGCATACCATGTTTGTGTTGTGTGTGCTTGTGTGCTTACCATGTTTGTGTTGAGTGTGCTTGTGTGCATACCATGTGTGTGTGTTGTGTGTGCTTGTGTGCATACCATGTTTGTGTTGTGTGTGCATACAATGTTTGTGTAGCGTGTTCTTGTGTGCATACCATGCTTGTGTTGTGTGTGCATACCATGCTTGTGTTGTGTATGCATACCATGTTTGTGTTGTGTGTTTGCATACCATGCTTGTGTTGTGTGTGCATACCATGTTTGTGTTGTGTGTGCATACCATGCTTGTGTTGTGTGTGCATACCATGCTTGTGTTGTGTGTGCATACCATGCTTGTGTTGTGTGTGCATACCATGCTTGTGTTGTGTGTGCTTGTGTGCATACAATGTTTGTGTTGTGTGTGCTTGTGTGCATACCATGTTTGTGTTACGTTTGCTTGTGTGCATACCATGTTTGTGTTGTATGTGCTTGTGTGCATACCATGTTTGTGTTGTGTGTGCTTGTGTGCATACAATGTTTGTGTTGTGTGTGCTTGTGTGCATACCATGTTTGTGTTGTGTGTGCTTGTGTGCATACAATGTTTGTGTTGTGTGTGCTTGTGTGCATACCATGTTTGTGTTGTGTGTGCTTGTGTGCATACAATGTTTGTGTTGTGTGTGCTTGTGTGCATACCATGTTTGTGTTGTGTGTGCTTGTGTGCATATCATGTTTGTGTTGTGTTAATATGATAAGACAAATACCCCAAGCCATATTATTTACATACACTTAAGATTATTTCATTAAAAATATGTGCATGTGAGATTGTTCTCCACATATTATGGGTCTATGGAGGGAGTCTATGCTTCAATTTAGCCTGGCCGAGTGTTTGAGACTCAAATGGCAGGTAATCCTTTCACATCTATTTTAAATTAATGTCAACTTTTATAAGATAATGTCAAACCATTGATAACAGTAACAGGATGAGGAAGTTTGTAAGCCATTTGAAAGCACATTATATCAATCCAGTTGATAAACATGACACTCCTAATTCAATTGGATCAACATATTTGGTAGGCCCGTCAGTTCTTCAAATAGATACTTCCTGGATCACGGCATTTTCAATGATGTCATTTTTTAAAATTATTATAAGCAGGGCGTGTTAAGAAAAAGCCGAAAAAAACTGCTCCCCAGCCCCCCCCCCCCCCCCCCCCCCCCCCCCCCCCCCCCCCACCCTCCCCCCCTACCCCCCTACATATGTGGTAGGCCCGTCAGTTCTTCAAATAGTTACTTCCTGGATCACGGCATTTTCAATGATGTCATTTTTTAAAAATATTATAAGCAGGGCGTGTTAAGAAAAAGCCGAAAAAAACTGCTCCCCAGCCCCCCCCCCGCCCCTCCCAATCCCGTTGCGTCATTTAAGGTTCACGCTATAGGCCAGATGGGTGCCAGAAATGATTGGAAATCAAAAGGAGTGGCGATGCTGCAACAGGTGGAGAAGCCCTGCATTCTGTCTTCATGTGCTTCAGAATGCCAGTGGCTTAGATCTATTTGTCTCGATTAGTTTCTGTCTCAGAATGCCAGTGGATTAGATCTATTTGACTAGATAGGTTTCTGTCTCAGAATGCCAGTGGCTTAGATCTATTTGTCTCGATTAGTTTCTGTCTCAGAATGCCAGTGGATTAGATCTATTTGACTAGATAGGTTTCTATCTCAGAATGCCAGTGGCGTAGATCTATTTGTCTCGATTAGTTTCTGTCTCAGAATGCCAGTGGATTAGATCTATTTGACTAGATAGGTTTCTGTCTCAGAATGCCAGTCGCTTAGATCTATTTGACTCGATAGGTTTCTGTCTCAGAATGCCAGTCGCTTAGATCTATTTGACTCGATAGGTTTCTGTCTCAGAATGCCAGCGGCTTAGATCTATTTGACTCGATAGTTTTTGTCTCGGAATGCCAGCAGCTTAGATCTATTTGACTCGATAGGTTTTGTCTCGGAATGCCAGCAGCTTAGATCTATTTGACTCGATAGGTTTTGTCTCGGAATGCCAGCAGCTTAGATCTATTTGACTCGATAGGTTTCTATCTCAGAATGCCAGCGGTCGCACGGTTTCTTTGGCAACACGTTAGTCACGTAGTCGAATATCGGAAACAACGAAAAACTTTGTAGGTATTTTAACTGATGTTAGAGAATAACTAAAGATTGCCTACTTGCTGAACAGTATCACGTAATGTCAAGTGCATATAATCTCTAGCAAAACACTGGGAGTCGCTCTGGTATATGCGTCATAGTTTCCCTTTAAAATGAATAACTTATTGGATGTTTTTGTGTGTATTTGCTTTACAAAATGGAAATATCGAATTCATTATTTCGATACTGTTTATTTTTCTATAAAAAATGAAACACAAAAACAAAACAATCAAACAATCAATAAATCCGTCTCCACATCATCAATCTATTCCAGTTTTCGTCGACAGAAAATATCATATAAGTCTTTTTTATGTTATGTAAATTGCCTACTGTAAATTTCCACTGAAATGGTCAGTTAGTGGGTTATGGCGACAAAAAGTCGCTGTAGGTCAAGTTTGTTGTATTCATGATTGGTTAACACTGGTCAATGTTCCTGTCAATGTTCCGGTCAATGTATGTACTTGACGAGCTGTAAGCGCTTACATATTTAATACAGCATAAAATTAACTCCGGTTTCAAGGAATAGCTATAACCTATTACCGGTTGCCTAGTCGTCCAGTAAAAACGTCATATTATTACTAAGTCTGCTCTTAACCATTAAATTTTTAGGTTAAAGAATATTTTAGATTTGACGTAATTGACTCTATTCAAAGCATAGGGAGAATAGCTTCAATGCAGGGAGAATAGCTTCAATGTGCGTCTTTTAAAAAAAATATCAAGGTACAAAGATTTCTAAAAACATGAGGCATTACCCGTCTCCCCAAAATGAATAAAGCAAATTGTCTTAATGTTGACACACCCGCTGACAGCAGACACGTGAAAGAGGCAGTGAAGTAAAGAAAGAAACCGAGAACACCACAGTCACTCAATGACCCGAACTTATTGTAGATCGTTACGGTGAAATCGAGATATCATTTAATATCAGGCCCGGAAAAAAGACACGCATTGCGGTTCTAAATAGAATACACACCCCCTCCCCATGTTTGTTCGTAACAAGCCCGTAGTTCTAGATCAATCTATTTATCTATAACAAGCCCGTAGTTCTAGATAAATCTATTTATTTATAAATGCAGTTCTTTAGCTGCGCACTAAGATGTCATTTTTTTATTTTATTTTGTGTGTGTGGGGGGGGGGAATGGGGGGACCGTAAGGGGGCCGTGGGGGTTTGAGCCAAACGCACTAGGCAAAGGTTAACACGCTAGAAGAAATGGGGTTATTCATATATTCAAAAGTCTGGTTCTATTGATATGTTCATTCAAAAGTCTGGTTCTATTGATATGTTCATTCAACACTGATGGTTGCTCTCCTGAATGCGCATTTACCTGAAAAGATCCATACATAATAGACTGATCCATACATAATAGACTGATCCATACATAATAGACTGATCCATTGAGTAAACTTGATAAAAAAATGTAATTATAATAAAACGCAAAAGCATGTGTCGTTGTGCTTTATTTATTTTGAAATTTATTGCGAAATGTTTGCAAAATGAAATTGATATCGCTGCGGTTTTCCAAGTTCGGTATTCTTTCAAAAATACATCTCCCAGTTTTACTGCTTTTATCTCATCTCCCAAAATAGCTGCCGCACTGACATGGCTAGGAGTCCATTCCATCTGGCTATCCACCCACAGATAGCTGCCTTCCTGACATGGCTGAGTCCATTCCACTTGCTAGCCACCAACAGATTGCAGCCGTCCTGATATGGGCATTCCATCTGACCAGCCACCGACACATAGCTGCCGTCCTTACATGGCTGTGTTGTGTCTGACGTGTCGTATCTGATGTGTCATGTCTCATGTGTCGTGTCTGATGTGTTGTGTCTGATGTGTCGTATCTGATGTGTCGTGTCTGATGTGTCGTGTCTGATGTGTCGTATCTGACGTGTCGTGTCTGATGTGTCGTGTCTGATGTGTCGTGTCTGATGTGTCATGTCTGACGTGTCGTGTCTGATGTGTCGTGTCTGATGTGTTGTATCTGAAGTTTCGTATCTGATGTGTCGTGTCTTACGTGTCGTGTCTGATGTGTCGTGTCTGATGTGTTGTGTCTGATGTGCCGTGTATGACTGACGTGTCTTATGTGTCGTGTCTGATGTGTCGTGTCTGATGTGTCGTATCTGATGTGTCGTGTCTGATGTGTCGTGTCTGACGTGTCGTGTCTGATGTGTCGTGTCTGATGTGTCGTATCTGACGTGTCGTGTCTGACGTGTCGTGTCTGATGTGTCGTGTGTGATGTGTCGTGTGTTATGTGTCGTGTCTGATTTGTCGTGTCTGATGTGTCGTGTCTGATGTGTCGTGTCTGATGTGTCGTGTCTGATGTGTCGTGTCTGATGTGTCGTGTCTGACGTGTCGTGTCTGATGTGTCGTGTCTAATGTGTCGTATCTGACGTTTCGTGTCTGACGTGTCGTATCTGATGTGTCGTATGTGATGTGTCGTGTCTTATTTATCGTGTCTGATTTGTCGTGTCTGATGTGTCGTGTCTGATGTGTTGTGTCTGACGTGTCGTGTCTGATGTGTCGTATCTGATGTGTCGTCTGTGACGTGTCGGGTCTGATGTGTCGTGTCTGATGTGTCATTTCTGACGTGTCATGTTTGATGTTTCGTATCTGATGTGTCGTGTCTTATGTGTCGTGTGTGACGTGTCGTGTCTGCTATGCCGTATCTTATATGTCGTGTGTAACGTGTCTTGTTTGATGTTTCGTATATGATGTGTCGTTTCTGATGTGTCGTGTCTGACGTGTCGTGTCTGATGAGTCGTGACTGATGTGTCGTGTCTGATGTGTCGTGTCTGGTGTGTCGTGTCTTATGTGTCGTGTCTGATGTGTCGTGTCTTATGTGTCGTGTCTGATGTGTCGTGTCTGTTGTGTCGTGTCTGACTTGTCGTGTCTGACGTGTCGTGTCTGATGTGTCGTATCTGATGCGTCGTGTCTGATGAGTCGTGTTTTACGTGTCGTGTCTGATGTGTCGTATCTGATGTGTCGTGCCTGATATGTCGTGTCTGATGTGTCGTGTCTGACGTGTCGTGTCTCACGTGTCGTGTCTGACGTGTCGTGTCTGATGTGTCATGTCTGATGTGTCGTATCTGATGTGTCGTGTCTGATGTGGCGTGTCTGAAATGTCGTATCTGATGTGTCGTGACGTTCTCGCCTATGCTGAGCTTCTGATTTACTTTACTTTTAAACAAGTATCTAGTGAAATCAGTTTTATTTCTCGTCTTTTATCTCTACATTGGTTTCTCTAAAAATGAATTACGGATTTTAATCTCTAAAATGGAATACTGACCATTTTTGTCTAGTAATTATTATTATAGTTCATCCTTCGCATGGGAACATAACCCAGGCAACATTAGACTTGACTTAAGCTGTATTTTGTTTAAAGTGAGGGAGAGTTGCTCAATTCATCAGCCTCACTCTCTTGTCATTTGTGCCAATGGCAAGACTTAGTCAAGACTACTGGAACTAGTCTAGGTGACCAGATAATGGTGAGAAATTGGCCAGCAGTGTTTTATTGTTTGTTTATGAGGGGTGTATTTTACCGTGCCTCCAAGTCACAGAATTTGTCGGAATTTTCATTATGCCAAAGTCATACCGCCTACGGAACTCCATCTCTGGGTTTGATTTCAGAGGTTTTTTTTTTATCTCTTAGATGAGTTGCCATGCAAGACTAATGAATTACGAAACGCTTTCTTAAATAGTGAAATTACAGTATTTTAACTGATGTTTTGTTTTAAAATCAAACACGCTCTTTCATCTTTTCACCTTTATCCACTGCTCTTACCATACAGTTCAAAGCTCTAACCACTTCTCTTTTAATACAGTACAAAGCTCTACCCACTTACATTATCATACAGTATATAGCTCTACCCACTGCCCTTAACATGCAGTACAAAGCTCTACCCTTTTTCCTTATCATACAGTACAAAGACTAACCACTTACATTATCATACAGTATATAGCTCTACCCACTGCCCTTATCATACACTACAAAGCTCTACCCACTTCACTTATTACGCAGTACAAATACCGCTTAGCTTCAATCGACGGGACACGAGTTACCGAACTTTACCGTACTTCGTTCAAGATTTGAATGTAAACTATACTAATCAAACTCTCACTGTTGACATTATACGGCAGAGGTTCTCGACGGATTTCCCGGTATGTCTTAATATTGTCTCAATCAAATTGATTTTGATTTTGATTGATTGATTTGATGTTTATATCGCGCCGGTCTCCAAGCCATTGTAGCATGCTCACTGCGCTCTGGTCCTCCAAAATCTATATAAACAAAAAAGTTTTCAATTGTTTTTTAAATGACTTTTTATCATTTACAATTCCCCTCAAAGACTGAGGCAAACTGTTCCATAATTTTGGCGCTATCGCTTCAACAGAGCGCACTCCGTAAGACTTTGTTCTGTGTTCATCCACTCTAGGAACACTCGGTAAGTACTGTGTTAAAGACCGCAGGCTCTTCACGGATACATGTTTATAAATCAGTTCCTTGAGATATTCCATTGCTGAGCCATCTCTGCAGCTGTACGCCAGGGACAGAATTTTGTAGTCAATGCGCTCACTCACAGGAGCCCAATGGAGATCTCGTAGGACTGGGGTCATATTTTTTCATCCAAACTGATTATGTTATATAGGGCTCGATCACCGCACCAAAGCATTAGAACGGCGTTCCTGTAATTAATTCTTTAATAAATAAATTCATCTCGAGGAGTGGTGATCTTTGATGAGTTCAAAGACGTGACCCCATCATGTTCTAAAAGACTTGACTCCCTAAAGTTCTTAAATACTTGACCCCCTCATGCTCTGAAAAATTTGACCCTGTCATGTTTCAAAAGACTTGACCCCCTCATCTTGGTTATATATTTATATATATATAAATATAAATATATATATATATATATATATATATATAAATATATATATATATATATATATCTTTATATATATATATATATATATATATATATATATATATACATATAATGTATGTATGTGTGTGTGTTTCATTTAAGATCAGCTCCATTATTCCTTTTATTAGCCAACTATCCCTAAAAGAAGATGTGAGACATCCACCCTAACAAGTTAAGACACGCTGCTCTAAGGCAAGAGCCTCTCCGCGCCAGCAACTGTGGTCGTATGCTGGCGTATCCTGGTTATGGCACGTGGACTTGGTTTTATTTAAAAACCTCTTTTTTCCCATGCCCAGAAAGACAACACAGTCGTTGGTCATCACTAAACCAGCCAGAGACTAGATCCGTTGAAATTGTGTTTACTTATGGGTTTCATATTGCAATGTAGGTACGGGCTTATCTCTCTACTAAGGCTGGTTTAGGCAAACGCCGATTCACTTAATACTCTCAGTACATGCTTACTTTCAAACCAGTGGCGTAGGAAGTGGAGTGGAGAGAGGTAACCTTTTTATGTAGGGTCAGACATGTAGAAAAACTGCAGTTCTTTTCATACAAAAGGAAGAAAAAAGCTTGGCCTGCCCCTGTAAGACATACTAACCCCAGCTACGCCACTGCTACTTATCAGTCTTCGCTTGGTTCGCCCCATTGAGACACTAACCCCAGCTACGCCACTGCTACTTATCAGTCTTCGCTTGGTTAAACCCATTGAGACACTCACCCCTGCTATTCACCCATGTTTGTGTCACACAACAGAAATTTGAACACAGACTCGCTTTAAGTCAAGCCAGTCAACCTTTTAGACAACGTGTTTTTCAACCGATGTTATCCACAACCGGTGAGAATATATGAACACGCCAGAGAGCCGCCCAATGTCTCCTCCATGCAGTCAACACACACGGAACATTGGTTATGTTATTACAGAGCATCAAATAAGTCTCTAACAGAATGGCTGGTGCACACGATGATCAAATAAGTCTCTAACAGAATGGCTGATGCACACGATGATCAAATAAGTCTCTAACAGAATGGCTGGTGCACACGATGATCAAATAAGTCTCTAACAGAATGGCTGGTGCACACGATGATCAAATAAGTCTCTAACAGAATTGCTGGTGCACACGATGATCAAATAAGTCTCTAACAGAATGGCTGGTGCACACGATGATCAAATAATTCTCTAACAGAATGGCTGGTGCACACGATGATCAAATAATTCTCTAACAGAATGGCTGGTGCACACGATGATCAAATAATTCTCTAACAGAATGGCTGGTGCACACGATGATCAAATAATTCTCTAACAGAATGGCTGGTGCACACGATGATCAAATAATTCTCTAACAGAATGGCTGGTGCACACGATGATGCAGCTCATAGTTCACTGTACAATTATGATTTCTGGATCATTTATAAAAAAGTCAAGTCATGAAAAATGTCTTTATTGCTGTCGTTATTTTATTGGACATTTTTACAAAACAAAACATGCCATGTCGTTTAATCAGTTGGGGGGGGGGGTAGAGGAAGGGTTGGGATGAAAAAACTGTGTTGGGATGGGGTGGAGAAGCAGTTAAGTTGTCGTTTACAGGTCTCCGATTAATAAGGAATTCTTGAAGCTATATCCCAGGCAGCTATATCCCAGGCAGGGGCTCTTGAAAAAAAGAATTGGGGTGGGGTGGAGGGACAGCCATTGTTACAACCAGTGTTTTTTTCAGACATTTTCCACCTGGTGGGGGGCATTTCAGATTTTTGGGTGGAGGAGAGGTGTAGCTAAGGGGGAAAGAGGGAGGACAGATATCCCCATGTACCTTACTAGCGGGAGGACGCCAATATGGGTTGTCATGGTATTTCATGCATCAAAATAATGACTTTCAGAGTTGAAAAAGGGGAGGGCGGTTCGTGAAAATAAAACAATGCCTCCCTGGCGCCTCTGCAAGAGTGGCAAGTTAAGTGGTCGGCCCATATGTCACTTTTTCAAATAAGGTGCGGGGGGGCAGGATTTTATGACAAATGCAGAGTTTGTATCTTGAATGGAGCGTGTCATAAATCTAGGCCATAACCTGAAACTAGCTACTCTACTAGGTAGTCTATCTATCAGCACTGAAACTAGCTACATATCTGGGTAGTCTATCTATCAGCACTGAAACTAGCTACACCTCTGGGTAGTCTATCTATCAGCACTGACACTAGGCTACACCTCTGGGTAGTCTATCTATCAGCACTGGCACTAGCTACTCCACTAGGTAGTGTATCTATTAGCAATAACACTAGCTACTCCACTAGGTAGTGTATCTATCAGCACTAACACTAGCTACTCCACTAGGTAGTGTATCTATTAGCAATAACACTAGCTACTCCACTAGGTAGTGTATCTATTAGAAATAACACTAGCTACTCCACTATGCAGTGTATCTATCAGGACTAAAAGTAGCTGATAAATTCCGGGTGCACTTTGGCGCATACTTAAATTGGGTGTTTCTCTCATACAATTTTAAGAAGGAACTTTAGAATTTCATGTGCGAAGCGCTAAACTTAGCCACAATTAGGAATATCTCTTTCTTGCTTCAGCCCAACATGAACTAAATACATTTCAATGTGGCGTCATTGCGGGCACGCATTTTCCCTATCTTAATATCGCATTACATCTTTACAGTCCCCAGTAAATTTTTGATAAATTAAAAATAAAGTAATACATTTTAGCAAATACTTCAAATTAAGTTTTGCAACATTCTACACTTGGAGAGCAACGGAAGAAATGGCAGTTTAAAATATGTAGGTGTCACTTAGCCTGAGAAACATCGTGTGAGCTAAGCATTCCATACAACTGCAGGGGGCCTCAGATATTTTAGGGCTTAAAGATATGATGTGGATATTGCCTTACTTTCAATGCAAGGTGGGGGGAGGACAAAACCAAAAACTGGCAAAAGGGGCATCGAAAAATCGAGCGGCGGCTTTGCTTGCGTAGTTGTGTTATTCAAATATATTTTTTAAATTACTAAGTAGTAATGTGGCTTCATTTTGTTAGTTTACACCTATCATCTATATAAATGAATTTTCACCAAAAAAAAAATTACTTATAAAAATCAACGTAGTGAAATAATATAAGTTTACCCTAGTCAGAGAGAAAGGGAAAACACTGTGTAGTAGAAAGGTCTATGCATTTTTATGGGTCATCAAAACTGGTCATTTGATCAAACGTATACAAACGGTATTGTTATGGGTCATCAAAACTGGTCATTTGATCAAACGTATACAAACGGTATTGTTATGGGTCATCAAAACTGGTCATTTGATCAATCGGTATTGTTATGTCAAAAAAGACACGAGTTATTTACAAAATGTTAGAAATGTCCCAAGATTCAGTTGATGGAAATTGTTGTTAGTTCAAACTACTATCACTCTTTTCTGATAAATTGCCACTTAGTTATACTTTAAAACTTTTTTTTCCCAAATCCACAAAATTTATTTTAAATTGACAAATTAGGAATAAGAATTTATTCTAAAACAAGTACCAACAAATAATGGAAGAGGCATGACAGTCGAGATGCTAGTTCATCTTCTTTATTTTAACTTTCTGATGGATTCTTACCTTGAAACAATATCATTTATAAAACAATACTTGAAAGAGATGGTTCGTTGGTTTTTTTAATTCTTATATTCAACAGAAAAAAGCAGTTGGGAATTTAATAAACATAGGCTAATTATTTCTTATTCAGGAAACTTTAGTTACAAACGGAGCACGTTTATAGAAAACAAAACCGTTTCGATATAATAATTGATGAAACGTGCAATATTTGTTAATTTCTTAAAATAAAATAAAATCTCTCAATTTTTTTTAAGTTTCCATTGTATATAACTCAACATTAATAGAATCGAGTACATTTAGAATTATGATAATAAAAATATTTTTTAAACCTAATACAGAAGTCGGCAAACTGAGTCAAAAGAACCAACAATCAGCAGCAGGACGAGAGCAACATTTTGTGTCAAGCACCATGTTTTTCAGAGTCAAAACCAATTTGTAGACGACTGGCTGAGCCGCACTCCGGTCGATAGCCGCACTCGGGTCGATAGCCGCACTCGGGTCGATAGCCGCGCTTAGGTCGATAGCCGCACTCAGGTCGATAGCAGCATGCGGCTAGTGAGTCTCGATTTGCCATTCACTGGCTAAAATCATCATACACTTTATAATTAACACCCATCCCTACTTTAAAAGTAATGTATTTATAATAAACGTAACTTCAACAATGATTGCGTCGCTTTGATACTTGGCAAGAACTATTCTTAGAATTGTAGTACCTGCTAACCCGGTATTTTTATACTGTATTCTAAAAGTCTTAAAATATGTGAATTTGCAACAAAAAAAAAGAACGAATAAAAATATCGATATGTCGATTTCAAACTAACTTTATTATTAATATTATTATTACGTGCGAACAACGGGAAGTAAGACTTCGGCGTATAATCAAATGTTGCCAGAACGATATTTATAAATGAATACTGCAAGCCTTTAACAATATTTGCCTTAAATATACGGATCATCAAATATATCGAGCGTAGCAATATTTTATAGATTCGACTAATTGTAATCGGATAAAGGCACAAGTTACCATTCCTTTAAAACTGTTTAAAAATGAAAATTTAGTCGTTTTTCATTTTAAAAGTATATAATTATTTTATTGTTTATACCAATTTTGCTACGGGGATTGGGGGCACTTGACTCTACTCAGGGGGCAGCCCCCCCCCCCTCCGGAGAGATGCCTCAAAGAGACCCTGGTTACAACTATAGACCTTACAATAAAAGAAAGTTTAAGCAATGGATGATGTGTCAACTACCGAGTAAACTGGCCAGGGGATGATGAGTCAACTACCGTCTAACCAGCCAGGGGATGACGTGTCAACTACCGAGTAAACCAGCCAGGGGATGATGTGTCAACTACCGAGTAAACCGGCCAGGGGTTGATGAGTCAACCACCGATTAACCAGCCAGGGGATGACGTGTCAACTACCGAGTAAACCAGCCAGGGGGATGATGTGTCAACTACCGAGTAAACCGGCCAGGGGTTGATGAGTCAACTACCGATTAAACCAGCCAGGGGATGACGTGTAATCTACCGAGTAAACCAGCCAGGGGATGATGTGTCAACTACCGAGTAAACCGGCCAGGGGTTGATGAGTCAACCACCGTTTAAACCAGCCTGGGGATGACGTGTCAACTACCGAGTAAACTAGCTTGCCTCCCACATTACCATACGTTTCACTATAACAACAGGGGATGTCGTGTCAACTATCGAGTACACCGGTCAGGGGATGATGAGTCAACTACCGATTAAACCAGCCAGGGGATGACGTGTCAACTGCCGAGTAAGCTAGCTTGCCTCCCCATTACCATAAGTTTCCCTATAACAAGTCGCTGACCTTTCGGTATAGTGTCATTTATTAACAGTAGCCGAGGTTTGAATTACAAAATCCATTTTTATTTCAAGACTCTGACATAAGCTCCACTACCCTTATCAAAAGACACTCATGGGCTTGTAGTGAAAGGTGGGCAGCACCAACTTCATAGTGTCTGTATAGAATAAGGTCGTAATGGCGGCGGTCTGTCCTTTTTAATGTGATCTTGTAACTGACACTCAATGGAGTGGGACAGGTTGGTTCTTACTGCAGGTCGGTGAAATCTTCAGTACGAATTCAGTTATTTAAAAAAAGCGCTGTAAAAACGTCTTTATTCATTATAGAAATTTGTTAACTACTAGAATAAAGTCCTCAAACAATTCCTCACATTTTGCCAACCCGTTAAAGAAAGAGGGATGTGGGGAAGCACATATTTCCCCAAGCCAGGACCCAAGCCAGTGACCCAAGCCAGTGAACCATGCTAGTGACCCAAGCTAGTGTCCCAAGCTAGTGACCCAAGCTAGTGTCCCAAGCTAGAGACCCAAGCTAGTGACCCAAGCCAGTGACCCAAGCCATTGACCCAAGCTAGTGACCCAAGCTAGTGACCCAAGCTAGTGACACAAGCCGGTGACCCAAGCCAGTGACCCAAGCCAGTGACCCAAGCCAGTGACCCAAGCTAGTGACCCAAACTAGTGAC